>QJOA01000995.1:0-16598 GCA_004155915.1 Monosporascus sp. CRB-9-2
ATATTTTTATTATTTTTAAAAATTATTTCGTAATTTTATTCGTTATAAAATAATACTTTTATTTTAACCTTTTTTTAAAATAATTATTTATATTTATAATATTTTAATAATATTTTAATTATTTATTCTGGTAACTTTTTAAACTTTAATAATAAATTATTATTTATTTATTTATATTATGCTTTAAAATTTATAATAATACGCCGTATTTTTTAATATACCCTTTATTTATTATATATTTTATCCTTTTAAGTAATAATGTTTTTATTATATTTTTATATTTATATTTATTAACTTTATTAATCGAATATTAAGATTTTTCGTTATCCGTATTTTGTATATCGGTAAAAAATAAAACGAAATTTATTTAATTAATTTTTTAATCGATAACTGGATTATATTATTTTAACTATAATAATCCGAAAATTATATTGTAATTTTTTATTAAAATAACATCGAAATTAATAAATTTCTTTTTAATAAAAGTTTTAAAATAATTAATTTTGCGTTTAATTTATCCGTTATCGTAATTAAATATTTAATTTTCGATATTTTCGACCTTATATAAATTTTTTTTTATTTTGTTATAATAATTATAATTTATTTATTATTTTTAAGGCGATATAATCTTTTTATATAATTTCGTAATTTATTATTACGATATACTTTTTTTTAAATTCGTATTTATATTATAATTGGTTTTTTTCTTGCCGTCTTTATTATATATAAAACCTTTTTAAAATATTATTATTTATTTTTATTCTTTTTATTAATTTAAAGCTTTCTTATAAATAATGTTCATTTTTTAAGTTATTTTCAAATTTTATAATTCGTTTTAAAAGCTATTCGTTTAATTTTTATTATTATTATAAATATTTATTTTATCGTTATAACGTAGTTTTTAAATGAACAATTTGCTTTTAAAGGGTTTTTTTAATAATATATTTTAGTTTTAAAATTTCGTTTTCGTAAAAAAAAATTTAATTTTTTTTAAAAAAAGATATGTCGTTTTATTAGATTTTTAATAAATATTAATTAAAATTATAAATCCGTAATTATTTTTTGGCAATATTTTTTTGTTATTCTTTAAATTAATTTTTTTTACGTTTAATAATTATATTAATTATAATAATAAAAAGAGTTTTTTATAGAATAACTTTTTCTTTTTAATTAATTTCTAAATGCTATTAATTAATTAATTTCGTCTTAGGTTATTATTTTTCGCAGGTATTAATATTATTTCTAATCTTTCCGGTTATTATTTATTTAATTATTAAAATTAAAACCTTATCATAATATTTATATAATTTATCGTATAATATATTCCTTATAATTTTCGTATATTTCGTATTAATATTATTTATAACTAACGGCGTAAAACTTTCCGTACCAATCAAGCTTTTTTAAATATAAATTTTCGTTTTATTTTCGGTATTTATTATTTAAACGTCAAATATTATTTAATCGTTTTTTATCGTTATTATAATTAAAAAAATAAATTATATTTTTCAAATTCCTTTTATTTTTTATACTTATAAAACCATTTTATAAAAATTAATTTAATAAAAATAACTTTTTAACTTTTTTTTAATTTTTATTATATTATTAATAAAAAGCTATAATTATTTCGAACGCAAATTATATTAATCGTTTTTTTATCGTTAATTTCTTTTCGGTATTAACTTTCGAAAGTTAAAATTTATTATCGTAACTATTTTTAACTTTTATATTATTATATAATATATCTTTATTTTCCGTAATTATAATAAATAATTAAGTTTTTTTTAAACTAAATAACCCTTAATTTTATAAGTTTTAAATAAATTCCGTAAAAAGTTAAAAACGAATTACGTTTTTTTTAAATTAATTTTAAAATAACTTAATTTCGCCATAAAATATTTTTTTATCGTTTTTTAAATTATCGGTTATTAATTTTTACGGTTTCGGAAATATATTTATTAAAAATTATAATCTAATCCTTTTTAACTAATTTATCTTTAAAAAAAATTTTTAATAAAATATATTAACTATAATATTATTTTTATTACTTTTGTATCCGGTTTTAATAATTAAACTTTTAAATGTTACGATATATTTAAACGTTAATCCTTTTTATTATAATTAAAAAAAAATAAATTACGTTTTATTTTTCGTCCGAATTAATAAAATTATCCCGAAACTTATTTTCGAAATTTATATAATATTCGAAAACTTTTTTAATAATTTTTTTATCGAATTTTTAAACCTGCGAATAATTTACGGCGTTTTTAATAAGATAGGTTACTATAATAAAAATTTAATCCGGTAAATTTTTTAATTTTAAAACCCGAAAATACGTTTTAATTTAAATAAAAATTATTTAAACGTTTTTTTTTTTCGTAAAATTTTAATTTTTTAATTTTAATTTTAATAATCGTTATAATTAATATTTCGGCGTAAGGTTAATTTTTAAATTAAATAATTTTGTTTAAAATTATAAAATAATATTATCCGTAATATTAATTAATATAATAATAATATTAAATATTATTTAAAATTTAACGGTATTATTAAATAAAATTTTATAACGTATAACGGTTATAAGTTTAATTAATTATTAAACTTAATTATATAATTTATATTAATAATAATATTATAAAAATTTAAATAATAAAATAATAATTACGTTTAATAATAATAAATAACCGAAAATAATTTAAATAATTAAATTATAATTATAAATTAATATTATTTAAGTTATAAAAATAATAAACGTATATATATTTATTTTAACCCGATATATTCGAACTGGTTCGATTTATTTATAATGATTAAGTTTCGTTAAGCCCGTCGAACCCGTCGAGTTATTTCCCTTACTTGACTGGCTCGAAACGCCAAGCCCTATTTTCCCCACTAAACCTATCGAGCCGGTTACGTAAGCCAAGACCCTTCATTGGAGATGTCCACACATCCTCCGACCGTCTGGCAATGGGCCAAGTCCTTGGGTTATAACACTTATTTTAAAGCCAAATACGTAATTGCTAATAAGCTTCGACCTTGATAAACCTTATGCCCGCTACGGTTCGGCAGGATTAATATAACTTAAAAGATGTTAAGCTTTGCGCGGTAAACTTTAAAAATAAACCTTAAAGACAAACCTTAATAGTAAACCTTAACTGCGTATAAAAAGCTAGCATCTTTCCGAGCCCTCGCCAGTTTTGTCAGATATAGGGGATATCAGTTGTGTTGTATTGCATGACTAGTTGCAGGTGCTTTAGAGCGCATATCGCATTTTAAAGTGCGCACTTGTCAATTCAGTCTTTTGGTGCAGTGGCTACGCGACAATATTGTTAACGATATCTAGGAAAGATTAGGATAATTTATATTATATGTTAAATATTAGATACAGGTAAGGTATATAGATTTAGTACAGATGTATTAGAGTAAGCGTTATACGGGCAACTAATCAGGTACATATTAACGTACCAAATCCTACCAACCTATAATATAATAGCTGGGCTAATTAACCAACTATTAGATATAATTGTACTGTTAATTTTAATAGTTGCATTATAATACTTTATATAATAAAATAAGACTAATTATATTTATTATTTATAAATACTTAATAATTATTTAAATAAATAAATTAAAAAAGTAAACGTATATATATATTTATTTCTTTATTATATTAAAAATGTTATTAAAATTTATAAATATTTCAACGAAAAAACTTAAATAATATTTTAATTTCCTTTATTTTACATATAATTTTCTTAATTATATCTTACTGACGCTATTTTATAACTTTAAGTAGTAGCCGAATCACGTGTTACTTACTACCACAATCTGGACGTCCAGTTTGGACCGCTGCTCCGTCCTTCTGTAATATTAACCTCGTTCCCCCTTCGGTCGAGTAGATATCTCCTCAGCTTTTCATCCCATGATTTCCGTAACCTTGTCACTGCTCCTTCTGCAATTGGGATCTCGTTCCCTCCTCGGTCGAGCAGAAGCCTCATCACTGCTTCCCCGATCCGCTTATTCGCTTTTCGCTGCTGCTGTCCACACCTATCTTGCGGTAGCCCACTGGAACTGTCGCTAGGTAGCAAGGGCCTAGTCTTCTATCGGCATATTGGGGCCAGAGCCATGCAGGCGTCCGCCCCAAGAAAACTATTGGCTTGCAATTTGAGAAGTAGTTGGCTGAGTTCTGGCTCGACTGCTGTGCCTAGTTTTCCACAATACCTGCTAGTCCACTCAAGCCCTGTCCGGCGGCACCTAGTCTGCAGTCTTGCAATCCTGCACGAGGATGGTTGAAAGGGGGTTATTTAAGCCCCAACTCTTGGGGTCATCTCTAGCTTTTCCGCAAACTTGAATCTGGAATGCGCTGCTGGTCTTAGGAACATACCCTCAGAAGATCTTATCATGGACCCGTTAACCTTAGCCACGGGTAGTAAGTCTAGCACGATAAAATGCAGACATAACTCATGGAACTTTTCACTGACGATAGGCTAAAGCTGTTGCATTGGCGGATGTTGCTGCCCGCCTAGCAATCAGTTGCTTCAAACTTTACGAATTCTGGGAATCGCTACAAGGAGCCCCGACTACCGTTCATGTAATAAAGACAGATCTCGTTCTACTCAGCAACATTCTACAAGATCTCTCAGACAAAGGAAAACTGGCGCCGTCAGTTTCAATGGTACTCAAATCATGCCAAGGGAAGGCCGCGGTGAGTCCTGCTGTTGTGAGACACGTCCATCATCACTGTTAGTACAAGACCGCTGATGCAATGGTTACTGTAGACACTCGAGGCAATTGTTGGCGGGTTTGACGTCGAATCCGTCATGAAGGTCCCAAAGCATGAGCGCCTGTGGACCAAGTTCCGGATGGCCAGCATGACCAAGCAAGTTGAAGAATTCCGGAAACAGTTGAGCGAGGTCAGAAGCACTCTTATGCTTGGGTTGATGTACCAGAAGTATGTCTACATGCCCCAGACCTGCCTGTCAGCGCTGACTGTCGCCCCAGCATCCAGAAGCCAGCGCTCTGCTTCACGAACGAAGAAGTCCAAGTTGTACGGGTCTACGGTTCAACCACAACTGGCATCACAAGCCAACTACAGAATCCTGTTCTGAGCAAAACCGCACCACCTCCCTACTTGCCAACTCCCCAAGCAGAGACGCCGTCGCTAGGTTGCGTAGAGCAGGTGAACGGAGACACTTCGATATCGGCAATTGCATCCAGCGCTATCGTGCAGAAGTTCCTACAGCGCTCCCTACATCTTGCAGTGGACGATCTCTTTGCAAGCGGAACAGTGCAGCAACTGATGGACGCGACTCTGAATCAGGTGACATCCTTCGACACCGCCTACACCGGATCCTACGATGCAGACGACTACGACATCCACAAGGTCCCCATCTCCGAATCCGAAAAGCCGCAATCAAAGCAGAGCGGCTGTACTACAGGCGCCCAAGCAACCGCAAAAGACCCGCCCCGTCTCAACCGTTCCAGAACCTGTCACCAAAAGTCCTCCATCGGCGTCGTCCTCGGCTCTGTCTGGGTTCGCACCAGCACGCTTAACGTGAGCGGGGGGTCCAGCATATCGGCGGGCCAGTTCGAAGTCATTACGTCTTTCATCTTCTACCCGGCATCGTGGCTCTCGCGCGTCGGCCTCCGATATGGTGCGGAGGCAAACTTGCAGTGGTCGCCCGCGGCGGGCTGGAAGTTCAACGTCGCCATGGTGAGGGCTGTGTCCGAAGACTCACTCATCTTCGACTTTTGCCGGGACGGAAACGTCAAGGGGGTAATGAGGTTGCTTGAGCGTGGAGATGCATCAATGAAAGATACAAGCCCGAAGGGGTGGACGCCGCTGCATGTGAGTACAGAGGCTTAGTTGCCACGAGGGAAGGGCGCTAACCTGGTCTAGTTTGCGGCTGCTTTTGGCCATGTCGATCTTTGCGCCGCTTTGATCGACGCAGGTGCCGACAAGCAAGCTTTTGCGTACGAAGGGCCAACAGATGATGCATTGTAAGAAGAGCCCAAATTACGCTTCACGTCTACTCGTGCCCAAGCCTCCAGCTCATCATCTTTCTAGGTCACCGCTGGCTATATGGTCTGAATACGCGCGGAATAGCTCCTCCTCACAAAAGATTGAAATGATGCGCGTCTTCGGCCCCGAGTGTCTCGACATCTCGGAGCTCAACGGCGACGGCTGGGTAGTAGGCCACAATCTGATTGCCTCGATGGGTCAAGAGCAATGCCGCATGTCAGAAACCAGCGTCCATTGGTTGTACAGCCAAAAGCAGACCGAGAACCTAGTAGCTCTAGGCGCCAAGTCGGTCTGGCATGGCATCCAGCAAGCGATCCGGGCGTTCCTCTTTGAGGAACACGATACCCAGATCATTCTGCAGCTCCTCCGTGCGGACGAGGGGAGAGAGGGCGTCGAGTACCAATCCCACGCGACGGCCATCGGACATTGGCTAGCCCTCCGCGCAAGCCAGCGGGATCTGATCCCCGTGGTCGTCCAAGCGGCCCAGCTTCTTCAGATTGACGGCTACGACCCTATTACCGGAGCCGGGTTTGGGAAACGTGATATCAATCGGTTGTTACCTATGGTGTATTCGACTTGGGCCAAGATGTCGTCCAACATCCTCGGTAACGTCAAAGACATCATCAAAGCAGAGCTTGACGTCGTACTTGGAGAGCTGTCTTTGGACGTCGACGAGTTGGCAAAGTGCATCCAAGCAGCACAAGAAGAACCCGCTGTTCCGGCAAGGGATGTGTTGAAAAGATGTGGCACGTGCAAAGATGACTACACCACCGTCGGCAAAGGCCTCGTGCAGCCGTGCCGCATTGCCTTTGACAAATGCAGAGAGACGCAGCACAGGTACCATTGCGCTTGTTCCTCGTATCTCCGTGCATGCGGCGTCGTCCAGGCTTGGCCGATAGCCGCTTCGGGAGACACAGATGACGCTGATATAGAACATGAGTTCTGCAAGGAGCCGGAGGAAGATATGGAGTACCTGTGTGCTGAGTACGATAAAGTTGGCCTCGACGTCAGTCCGCATGGAGACCCGTTCTACGGGGCCGCGGCAATGCTTTATCAGTCCCATGGGAGAAGGTGGATAGGGGAGTATGATGCTGATGAGACTCTTTGTGCGGCTTGCTTCTTGAAACGGGAGGGGTACATTGGGGAGGATGGGCCCGGTGGGTTTGCACGCTTCACGCCGGTGCCGAAGACGTATGTCAGTGCTTGTCCGTCGGATACCTTCGAGGCGACATATTCTAACTAAACCGCTACTTGCAAAATACATCAGTATGTTCTGAACTTATCAGCCATTCCGTGATTTGCACTAGGTGAGCATCGCTATTTCAAGCTCACCAAGCCGTTTAGCGAGAGCCGGGGCTGCACCCAGTCGGATCCATTCCTAGGCTCCACCACAGCAATGTGCCCAAGTTCGCCCTACGCCTGCCTCTCACAAATCGCAGCCAAGACGTCGCCTTATTTGCAATTACATAATGTAGGCAGGTAGGTCTATAGTCATGCCTACCTGTTGGTCTCTGCGGCTCGAACTCGCTTCTCAGCCCCTTGCCCATTATGTTATGGCTTGCATCGACTGTAGCTTGATCTGCACAAGGTTACCAACTGTCGGCCGCTGATTGGATCACAACTTCAGACGGGAATCATACATTTGATAAGCAAAGTGCAAAAGCGGCAATTGAAGCCAGCTAATCAGGAAGACAGCAGAGGAACGCGTGATGATTGTAGAGGTCAGACGAAGGGAAACGAGCGGTTAAAGAGAGTTTTTCGCGCAGTACATCATCTGGGACGTGAGCTGTGGGATTCCCCGATGCGAATGGGTAAGGTCAGTACCACCAATGTCATCCGACAGGCCAGCAAACAGCGAGATAGTTAACAGGTACGGAATAGTCCGCGGAACCCCCAAACCAGACGAACCAGACGGCTGGCCCTCACTTGTGGGCGCCCGAACCCTTCATCAACTAGGCACCCACTCCACGCAAAAAAAAATCAACTAGCCTACCTAAGCGCTAAAAGCCATACAACGCCATATATAGCGTTTTTGCACCACATTTCAACACTTTCCGGGACTATGTTTAAAACTCTCTTTTAATTCGCTTGCCGCCGTTATCAACTAATTGCTTCCAATGATTATGTATATTTTTATACACGCTATTTGTTAGAGGTTGTTTTCTATTAGCTACAGAAGCTGTCACACTTTTACAGCCTCCATACGTTTTGGCTCTTTAGCTCCGTGCTGCCATTTTCTTCTTATTACTGTTAATTTTAACATTACTTTTTTAACTTTTAATTATTAACGTTTATATTTTTCTTGTATTATAATGTTACGAGTACGTATATAAACTTTCGTTATACTTGTATAGAATTGTATAGCCGTTTTCTTATAAAATATTACCTCAGCTAGCTCAGGCCTTGCTGGCTCTTTTTTAAAGTCACTCAAATACTGCTTGATAACGCTAACAATTAACCAATCAAATCCTAAATGCTCGTAACAAGCTAACAAGGCCTAAATATTAATTTCAGAAAATAAACTTCGTTTTTTGCATTTATTTCTTTAAAAAAGCAAAAATCCGTAATAATTTAATAACTTAACGTTACTTATAATTATACTTATATTTATATAATTTCCTACGTTATAACTTATTATCAGTATTATTTTAATTGTTACGGCCAGTAAAATATAGCATGATAGCTAGTTTATTAACGTTATAAACGAAGATTTTAAGCTAAAAAAAAGAAGAAAGGGAAGGCAAAGTTGTAAAGTGCGTAAAGATTTATAAATGTCCTTATTTTTTGTATGGCAGATGGCTAGTTCGTGTGGTAGCTATTAGCCCTACGTGACGGTTGCCAGCCTTACGGTTTGATCCTAATGGCTGTTATTATATTACCCCTTTTTAGAAACTTATATACGATTAAAAAAAGTATGCGAATTTTTATTAGTTATAAGTGCCGTTTCTTTTTTATTAATCCGGTTTTTACTTTCGTAATTTTATTATTATCAGGGTAATTTTTGTTAATTTCGTCGGTTATTATTACGCGTATTTATTTTTATAAACGGACCGGTAATTTAAATATTTTAGGATATTCCGTATGGAACCGTTTTATTACGATCGGTACGTTTTTAAAATTAGTTACGGAATATTATATTTCGTCGGGATCGTAACCTTTTTATTTGGCCTAATATTGTAACTTTTTATAACGTTCGTTAAATTTTAATTATTTATTTTATTTTATTTCGAACTTTAATTTATTATTAATTATTTTAAAAAACGGTAATATTTAAATTTATTAAGGTAACGGATTATCGTTAACTTTACGTAACCGATCGACGTAAAATAAGTTAATTATTTTATAATTTGGTAATAAATCGAAAACGAAATTATATTTACGTTTTTTTAAAACCTTAAAAGGTTTTATTTATTATAAATTTAAACGAATAATTAATATTTATATTACGAAACCTTTTTTACGAAAGAAAATTTTGTTATTAACTTTAAAATTAATTAAGTAACGTTTTTTATTAACTTATATTTTTTAACGTTTTTACGTTTTTAACGTAACTTTTTTTTATAAACGTTTAAACGTTTTTAATTTATTTAACGATTATTAATATTTATTAAGCTGGTTCGGTTTTTATTTTTATTATATTTAAGTTTAATAATAATAAGTTCCGGATATTTTTATTTAATATAATCTTTAACGGAGTTATATTAATTAATAAATATTATAATAAATTATATATAAAATTTAATACCGGTATATATACGTTTTAATTGTTTTGGTATTTATCGATATAAAAACGTAAACGTTAATTTAGTTTTTGATTTATAAATTCGATAACTTTTTAAGTTTACGGGTATAAAGCGTTTCCGTAATAATATTTTATACCGGTAAATTCGTTTAATTTAATCAAAAATTAAAAAATAAATTATTTTACGTTATCGTTAATTTAAATAACGGATATTTTAAGGAAATAATATAAATATCGATAATATCGATTAATTAAAGTTTTAACGGTATTAATTTTTTTATTTAGTAAAATTATTCTAATCCTGTTAAATTTATCGATAAATATTTATATATAGTTATAACCGTAACGGTTTTTTGGTATATTTTTCCCGTCGACGACAACGTAATCCTAGATATTATTCGGAATAAGAAAAAAGTAAAAAAGTTCCGGGGTTTTATTTTGAAATATTTTATTCCGACGGGAATTATAATAATTCCGAATATATTATCGGATATTTTGTTTAAACCGGAATTAAGTATATTTCCGTATTAATATTTTAATTATTTTATTTTAATTAAGGTACGTAAATATTTTAAATATATAAATTTTACGGATAAATACGGTATAAAAAAAAATGCGACCGTTAATTATTTTTTCGAATATTATTAATTTATTATTTTTTTTGTTTAAATTTTATATTTCGTTTTCGTAACGGATAAGATTAATTAAGTTAATACTTTATAAAATATTTTCGATTCGTACCTTAATTAATATTTCGTTAATAATAACGATAAAAAGGTTTAATTATTTTAACGGAATTAAAGTTTAAATTTTTTTTTCGAGCTTTAATTATAAGTAAATTTATTATTTTTTGTAATAAGGTATTTGCGGTAACATTTTTTTTGTTAGGTTAATATTAAAAAATAATATTAAAGTTAAAAAAAAATCGGTTTATCGGATTTAACGTATAAAGAAAATACGTTTGTTTGTAAAATATAATAAAATTTAGTAATTAATAATAATAAAAAAATTTTATCCTTAAAGTTTAAAGTAATAATATTTAAAAGTTTGGATTACCGTAAGCAGCTTTCGGTTTTAAATAGGATACACCTTTTTTGCTAAGGTTATAATTTTCGAAAAATATTTTATAAATTTTTATTCGTTATGTTTTTATTATTATTAAATAATATTTTTAGTTATATTACGGAATACGTTTATTTTTATTTTAATCGGTTACCTAAATTAAAAAAAGGTTAAAATTAAAGTTTCGTAAATAAACCGTTTTATTTTTTTGAAAGCTTTTTTTTATTTGGGTTTTATTACGAAAAAGGTATTTTTTTAATAAACGGTTTAATAACTTAATTATACCGTTTTTATAATAATAAAATATTTATACGTAATTATAAAATTTTATAAATAAACGGATTATAATACGGTTATTAAAATTTTCGAATTTTTATTTTTAAATTATTTTAATTTTGGTTAAGTTAATAAAAATATTTACGTTTATTTTTATAATAATATTAAGGTAATTTATTTTTTTAACGTTAAACCGGAACTTTTTGATATTTTTTAAAAAGTTAACTTTATATAACCGGTAAATAATTTTTTCGTAATATTTTTAATATTTTTTTTAAGGCCGAAATAAATTAATACGTCGTCGGTATAAACGTTTACGTAATAATTAAAAAGTTTATGCAATTAAGTATTAATAAACGATTAATATTAAATAAAGCTTATTTTAAATCCGAATAAAAGTATTTTTTATTAAACCGTTTTTTAACGGATTTTAAATACTATTAAATATTTCGATTTAATAACGATATAAAATTTATAAAACGTTTAAATAATATTAATTTTAATAAAACGTTGAGCGTTTCGATAATTAAATATAATACCGTTAAATAAAAGGGTTAAAATAAAACGATTTTTTAGATATTAATTTCTTTAACGGTAATCGATATAAAATTAACGTTCCGATAAATAAAGTTTTAAGGCAAATAAAATTAAGGCGGCGTTTTTTCGTATATATAGTTCGATAAAGTTTATTTTTAATAATTTATTTATTATTTTTTTTAACGAAAAATATTAAATAAACGTTTTATAAGTAAGGGGTTTAAAAGCGGATATCGGCCGGTCGAATTTCAAAATTACGTTATAGTTAAGTCGGAAATTTAGGAAAATGTTAGCTTTTTTTTTTAAAAAAAAAAAAAAATTTTTTCCAAATAGGCAAAAGGTTTTAATAAAAGTTCCCGGATTTATTTTACGTATTTCGGATTTTTATTTTCGGGAAAAGGGATTTTTTAACCGTTATATGTTTTTTATTTTTGTAAAACGGTTATCGTTATAACGTTCAACTTTTTATTTTTTAAAATAACGGATATTTATTTTATCGTTCGGTACGGAAATCGGTTTTTAATTTATTCGTTAACAAGGCGATAATTACGTTATTTTTAATAATTTTTATAACGGAAATGGTTAGTTTGATATTATATATGTCCGGTATATCTTTATTCATTATATTTAACGCTATAATAAGTACAAGTATTAAAATAAAATCGTTTTCGGGTTTTTTTTATAAGCGTTAAAGGATTTAATATTATTTATCGGCCTTTTTTATAACGCGGTCGCGACGGTAAACGTTTTTTTGAACTTTAAGGTCGACGTATCCGTTTAATAAATATCGGGTTAAGAGTTTAATCGCCGGTAAGAACTTGGCCAAAGTTAATGAATCGTTAAGTTAAATAATATTTTTATTTTTATAATTTAATAATAAGTTATATTTTTTTATTTAATCGAAATGGATAAAGATGTTATATTTAATATTTATAATTTAAAAAGTTTAATCGGGAAAATGTCGTTCGTTAATTTTGAATATTATAATTATTTAGGCTTTTATTTAGCCGACGGGTTACTTTCGGTAATTTTATAATTAAATAAATTTTTTTTAACCGGATAATACGAACTTATAATCGTTTCTTTATTTATTTAAATTTGCATAATTTTAATAAAAGCTTTGCATTTTTTAAAGTTATTTATTTCCGTTATTATTAATATAAAAAAAATTATCAAAAAGTTTTCCGACGGTTTAATTTTTTTTTTTTCGATTTATCGGAATTAAACAAATTTTTTATTATTTTTATTATAGTAACCTTTTTTTTGTTAAGGTAATTGTTAACTTTATATGTTATTTTATTACAGTTAAAATACGTGCCAATTTTTTAATAAACCTTTTTTTTAATTTCCGATAAAGGTTTGCCGGTATTATTCGAAGTTTTCGATTTTCTGGAATTATTATTTAAACGGAGTTTTTTGTTTTTATTTTTCGGTTTATTAAGGTCGTATAATCGGGGCTTACGTTTTTGCTAGCGCTTTTTATAGGCGAACTGGTTATTATAAACGGTTATAACGACGCGGTTATAAAACTTTTTATAAGTAATATTAAGGTTACGGTTATTTTTAAAAAAACGTAAGTCGAAATTTGGGAAAATATGTTTTTATAAAACTTATTTTTATTCGTCCTCGGCGATTTTGGCCTTTTAAACGAAAACGTTAAATTTAAAAATAAAATTATAAATATTTTAATTTTTGCCGGGTTTAAAGGTAAAGGTACGAAAAATTTTTTTGGCAACAAAGGCTTGGTTCGGATCGTAATACGATAATTTTAATACCTGGATTATTTCGGTTACGTAAAAAAAAGATTACGTAACTAATCGGTAACGAATTTTAATTACTTATTCGGTTTTTTTTTTAAAAGGTTTATTAAATAAATTATGCGGATTTTTTCGTTCCGAAAGGTCGGTTTATTTATTTTGAACTTATTTGCAACCTTACGGACCTAGGCGTTAAATTTGGTTTTGTTACCGTTAAATTTAGGAAGGTCGTTAACGTAGGTTTTTTTTTTCGGTTATAATTAGGATTTATACCATTAATTTCCGTAAATTTGCAGAAAGCAGGCTATACTGTTATATTAGTAAGGCGAAACGTGCTGGTATTACCGAAAGCATTATGAATTATGTTTTCTTGGTAAGGGCGGTCGACGTCGTCGAAAGGAATAAAGGAATAATAACTTTATCTAGCTTAAAGATAAACGATTTCGTTACGAAGTTTTTGAAATTTTTCCTAGATATCCTGGTATCGTTAACCATTTCGTCGATTAGCTGCCTATCGGGGTCGATTTTTAAATGGTTATAGTTTTAGTTTTGATGGTTTTAATTTAATAAACCCTTTATTTTTACGGATTCGGTTTCGTTTTACGGTATGTCGTTTTTTACCGTTTTTTTAAGGTATTCGTCGTTTTTTATATTCTGGTCTGGGTTTTAAGGAGGTATTTCGTTTTCTGCATTTTTAATTCTACCTTTAATTAATCTAAATCGCTTTAAACGTCGATTAATTAATAGGTAATTTTTCTTAATAAATATTTAATTTTAATATTGGTTAATCTGGGTCTTGGTTTTAGGTTTAATTTGGGATGCGTTATTTTTCGTCGTTACGTATTAACATAAAAGAGGTATAATACCTTATTTATTAATCGTTAGGCTAGCGAGGAAGGAAATAAGCTTAAAATAATGTTACGGCCAGTAAAATATAATATAATAGCTAGTTTATTAACGTTATAAACGAAGATTTTAAGCTAAAAAAAAAAAAAAAGGGAAGGCAAAGTCGCAAAGTGCGTAAAGATCTATAAATGTCCCTACTCTTTATATGGCAGGTGGCTAGTTCGTGTGGCAGCTGTCAGCTTTACGTAACGGTTGCCAGCCTCACGGTTTGATCCTGGTGGCTGCCGTCACACTAATCCTAATTAGAACTTTTTTATTAGGTACTTTTAAACTTCAAAAGATCCATTAACTAAAGCCCGAATACGTTACGTTATTATTCTCCTTTTTAGAATACTATAAATCCGAATTTTTTTAATTTTACCGCGTAACTTTAAAAAAAACAGAATATACGTATACGTACGATAATATTTTAATAAAACCGACAAACGGATATAAAATTTTATTAAATATAAATATATATTTAATATTAAAAATAATAATAATAATTATTATTATATTAATTATAAAATTCTTAAATTATATTGGTCGAGGTTTATTATTTATAAATATAACTTATATAATCTTTACCTAAATTATAAATAATTTCCGTTACGTTTTATTTTAAAACTTTTAATATTAATAATTATTTAATAAATTCCAAAACTTTACAACTAAATTTTTTACGATAATTTTGACTAATTATACGGTTTAATTACTCGAATTTACCGTTTGGTTAAAATATTATTAAAAAAAAAAAAACCGAACACGAAATAAATTAATTTTACAAAAACCATTATATTTCGTAATTTTCTTTTTTATAACGTTACTAATAATTATAATATACGCAAACTAATATATATATATATAAAATAAAACGTAAATTACGAATATAAACAAATTTAACCCGGAAATCTCTTTATTCCGATAATAAATATATTTTATTAATAATAACCAAGCTATATTATCGTTCGAAAATAAAATTATTTATAATAACTTAAAAATAATCGTTTAATACCTATTTAAAACCGAAAATAATATAATTATATTATCTAATAATTATACGTTCGAACATTTTTAAATTAAGCTTTCTAGTATTCGCAAATATTAAAGTAAAAATAAAATATAATATTATTAATATGAAAACCCGTTATTTTTCGGCTAACTTTATTAATAATACGATTTAAATAATAATTAAATCGGTTATTAAAATAAAAATTTAAATAATTAAAATTTTTCTAAAATTTATTTTAATAACAAAAAAAATATTGAACGTTCCGAAAATTACATTATATACCGTATCGACCTATTTTTTCTATAAAATACGGCCTTACTTATTAAACATAATACCTAATATAAAACGAATAAACCGACGACATAAAACTTGTATAAAATTATCGGCTATATATTTAACGTTAACGTATAAACTAATAACATTTATATCGACAAAGAACTAATAAAGCTATTGGATAAAAATAAACGTTTTACTTTAAAAAGTTAAACCTTCGAAAAAGTGAAATATTTACACTAAACCGTTTAATATATCTTACGTATTTAGCTAATTAAAAAAATATATATATCTTAAAACTTGCTATAAATAATCTTAAACTTTATATAACATTATTTTATTTCGTAAAATTATATTATTATTATATTAGCGGAAAAGAAATGTATAATTATAGCATGTTAATAAGCAACTTTTTAACTATTTAAAGTAGCTAATAATAATAAATCCGTCCTAATCAAAATTATATATATATAAAACGATAAAAATTTTAATTTTAAATTAACTTTTCGTAATTATAAGATAGATAACGTTAAATTAAAGCTATATTCGATAACTTTATTTTAATAATTTCAAATAATTTATATAAACCTACTAATAAATAGGTAAAAATTTTATATTAAAATATTAAGCCTTATTTTTAAGGTTTTATTATTTTTATAGAGAATTTTCTTGATAAGATTTAATCGATATATTTGACCCTTGCAGGTACTTCTAGAGCCGAAGACTCTAGCCACGGCTGCGCCTACGGCGCAGCCCTAACCTCAAAAATAAGACCTGATTTTAGTAAGACAAATAAAATAAAACTTTTATAACCAAAATATTTTTCGAACTTTCGAAAAATAAAACTATTTTAAATTTATAATAACGTTTATTTTTCTATTATTATTAAAATGTATTTTATATTAAAGCATTTACTATTTAAAGTTAACGCTAATAATAATAATAATAATAATAATAATAATAATAATAATAATAATAATAATAATAATAATAATAATAATAATAATAATAATAATAATAATAATAATAATA
>QJOA01000996.1:0-16524 GCA_004155915.1 Monosporascus sp. CRB-9-2
TATTTTTAAAAAAAAAAAAAAAAAAAAAAAAAAAACTCTTAACTAAAAACGTAATTACGATTATAATTATAATTATAATTCTGTAAATTTAATAACAACTTATAATAAACAACCGATAATTACGATAATAACGTAACTTTATTACGGTTAATAAAAAGTTATTAAATTATTTAAATATAATAGCTTATTTAAAAATATAACTTTATTCGGAAAACGGCAAAAAAATATAAACGCGGACGGTAATCGATATCGGAACTTAACTTAATTAATTAAGTTTTAAACCAATTACGTAATAAAGAAAATAATATATATAACATAAAAGAATTACGTAATAAAAAACGAAATTTAATTAATAAATATTAATAAGTTAAATTTATAACCTTAATAATATAATTATTCGGATTTTAATTAATTAAATAAAGTAAAATAACGATACGATTAATAGTATGAACCGGATTACAAATATAAATTAAAAAGGAATAAAGTTATAAAGTTATTTATATTACGTATACAAAAATTATCGAATAAACAATGATATTTTTTAATATAATATACTAATTAAAAAAGAATTACCGTAAAATATATTTTAAATCTTTATAACGTTAATCGGATAATATTTTATTTGGTTATTATTAAATAATATTATTTAGGATGTATTTTTTTATTTAATTTAAATATTATAATATTTAAGTTAATAATAAGAGTATTAATAAATAAAGTGAAAAAATGTGATTTAATATAAAGTTATTTAAATAAATAACAAAACCTTCTAATTTTTAAATTTAACGAAAAAGAAAAATGTATTTAAAATAATTATTGCGGATAATTATTTACTTTATGCCTAAATATATTTTTCATAAGGTAATATTTTAAAACTTAAATAACATTAAAATTAAAAATTTGGATTAATTTAAAACAAATCGTAATAAATTTATTAGAAACTATTACTCAAATCGAAAAATAATACGGTTTATTATTATTATTAAAATTTCTTACCTTTAAAAAAATTAAAACTCTATCTTAAATACAACAGTTTAATACCGATTAATAAATAACTTTTACGAAAATAAACTTAACAAAATTGAATTTTAAAAGAATTCGACCGGAATTTTAAAACTTATTAAAAACTTAAATATATAAGTAAGACTAAAATTATTATTAAAATACCGAAAAAAGGAAAGATTTTAAAAAAATACAAATTTTTAAAATTATTTATAAAATTTATAATACTTATACCGAATACTATATTATTCAAATAAACCGATTAATTCGAATGCGGTTTCTTTATATTTATTATAAATAAGTTTTCGTTTTGTCAGCAGTCACAGTAATTGCTCTATGTTGGTTCTTTAAGTTCTGGGAAAGGAGTAATCTAGTCCGTAGGCAATCGCCCTTACATATACAGTTAGGTAACAAAGGATCATTAATGGACAAAGGTTGTCCCAGGCAGCATTCTGCTGCCTAGCCTGAACAAAGCCCACCAGCCGGTAGCACCTAAAAGCACCAATTGCTAACACGTCTTTTATAATTTCCTTAAATTTATTAACATCTCCGGATTTTCGTTTTTTAAATATTGAAATTACCGATTAAGTTAAAAGGATTATTAAATTATATAAAAAAGTAAATTTACGGAATTAAAAATATTTACCGAATTATTATTTTAAACCGATAGTATTAATATAAAAAACCAAGTTAAAGTAATTATTAATAAAATAATTAAATAAAATAACGTAATAAAATTATTCTAAAATTTTTTAAATTATAAAACTTAAAATAAATTCGGATAATGAAGAATTAATTAAAAGTGTTAATTAAATAAACTTAACGGAATAACCTTTATTAAGTTTATAGATATTACTTAAAATATATCGTTAAGGGAAAAGATATTTAAAAAAAGAACTTAATAGAAAAGTTTAATTAATAAAAATAAATATGTTAAAAATGTATTAAAAACTATTAATTAATTATTTCGAGAAAATTATTAATAATTCTTTTATATAGTTTAGAAATTTAAACGTAAAAATTTATAATAAACTTTTAATATTAATTAAAATTTAGGGTATAAATAAAACTATATTTTTTAAATATAAAAAACGTGAATAATAATAAAAAACGTCCGTTTCGATAGTAATTAAGAAAATAAAAATTGGCTTTATTTAGCCTCGTAGCCTAGATAATAACTATAAAAAAAGCCTCCGGTTACGATAATTATTATCGAATTGGATTAATTAAATATTTGAAATTATAAACCTATTATAAAATTTAAAAATGAACTAAATTTAATAAATTCAAAATTTCGAAACTTTTAAAAATAAAAAATAAAAACAGAAAAACCGCCCGTATTTTATAATATTACGCTACGTTAAAATAAAAAGCGCTTTAAGCTTTTAATTCTAGAACCGATTCTTTAATTAATATAATAAGTTTTCAGCTTAATAAATTCGGTCGTAATTCTTACTGTAACCGAAATAATTACCGTAATCGAAAAGGTTATTAAAATAAATATTAAAACCATAATAAATATATAATTTTTTTCGGAACCTTAAATAATCAGGTTACGTTAAGAATAATATAATTTTTGTAAACTTTAAAAAATTAAGCTATTAATTAACGAATTTTAATTGAAAAATCTTTTAAAATAAATTTATAATTCCTTAAATTTGTACAAATAATTTTTAAAAAAAATACAATATTTTAATCGGCGAAATGATATTTACCGAAACAAAAAAAGCTATTTATTTAATCTTCACCAAAATATAGCTTAACTTATTTTTACAAAGCTTTCGAAACTTATAACGATTTTAAAGCCAAACCGATAAAAGTATAATATTAATTAAGGCCGTATAATCGAAATTAAGATAATATATTTCGTCGGAAATAACGGAAAATCACTTTATAAAAAGGTACCTTCTGTAACTAATTATAAAACAACCTTATCGAAAATAAAGATACTTAATATTTAAAGAAACTTTATAGCCTAAAAGTTAACAACTTTAATTAGCCGGTTATATTTATTAACGTTATAATAACTAAACGCACCAAAAAAGAAGTCCGAAAGTATAATAAAAACAAAATTTATAATAAAAACTTAATACAAAATAAATTATTATTCTAAATATAAAGGCCGGTATTTAAATTGATAATATTAATTAAAAGAATTATATTATCCCCATAAATAACACTTTTAACCATAATAACTTAATTAATAAATATATTATTAAGTTTTAAAAAAAGAAAATCAGAAAAGATTTAAAAACAAAATTCGAAATTAATTAATCCAAATTAATCGAAACTTATCCAAATTTTAATACGACCTTTAAAAACTTTATAATTATTAAAACTTTCAAAGCGCTTAATTGTAAAAATAAAAAGATAATTAAGATAACCGAAACCAAAATATAAAAAACCGAGGTTCCAAAAACGAAAAAAACCTCCTAAAATACTGACCATAAACATAAAATATAAAGCCGAAAGTTGAAAAACAGCCTACGTTTTATTAGTCCAATAACATAGCCTAACTAAATATATTACCCCGTTTTTTAAATTGGCAGTTAAAATAAGCTATAAAGTTGGCGAAAATTTAATTAATAAAGTTATTAATACCGGAAGTAAATTTAACGTTATTATTTTATTATATATTAAACGATACGGATTAATAATATAATAAACGTATATATATTTTATAGGCTTTAATTTTAACAAAAGGATTCCGTTTAAAAATATAATTAAAACGTTTATTTGGTTACTTGGCCGATTATTA
Organism: Monosporascus sp. CRB-9-2; assembly: GCA_004155915.1. Lineage (NCBI taxonomy): Eukaryota > Fungi > Ascomycota > Sordariomycetes > Xylariales > Monosporascus > Monosporascus sp. CRB-9-2. The sequence continues at coordinate 3,761 of QJOA01000996.1, forward strand.
ATATTTTCCTTATTTGTCGTCGACAACCATTACGTTACGCAGACATTAATATTAAAATTTAATTTTATAGCCAAATTAAAAAAAAGAAAATCAAATATAAACCTTAGAATAATAATAAAAACCTTAAAATTTGGCTCGATAAAGATTATTATTCTTTTAATCCTAATTAAAAAAGTTATTTATAATACTTATACCGATAAAAAGCTTAAAAAAAGCGGCCGGTAAAATTATGAATTGTTTTATTGGCAAAAGCAGGCCTATAAAGAAATATACGGACGAATATATTATAGGCCTTTACGTTTTTTCGATTAATAATATATATATTAATTAAAATTTTAAAACAACTTAAAAAGTTCTAAATAATAAACTGATACCCCGAAATATTATTTTAAATTAATTTAACGATAAAGAATTTATATATGTTTTATATAAATTTTTATGAAACAAAATACGTAATAAAATTAATAATAAGCGGGCGGTATAAATTAATACGATACATAAGCCGAAATGAAAGAAACTGGTCTTAGTCGATAATATGCTATTAAACGAATTGATATTATTTGAACACCTGGATTAAAAAGTTAAAAAGTTTAAAAAGGTTTAAAAAGTTATTAATTAAAATAAAATAAAAACCTGGTAGTCTGGTATATTAGTAAGTGGCTTATTTTTTAAATTTATTACTATATTACGAAATATTTAATTTATTAAAATAAGGGTTAAGGTTATTCTTAATTAACTTAATAATAGATTTAACCGAATTAAAAAGGCCTTTTTTAAAAAGATATTTTTTTATAAAAAGAATACCTTAATTTAAAATTCACAAAATTATAACAAAATTAAATAAATATTGCATTAAATTATAAAATCTGAATAATATGCTATAAAGCATAGTAAACTAAAGATATAATAATACCGGCTAGCTTTAAAAATAAATTAATTAATATATTACGAATATGTATTTGACGGAAAATATACGAATAATTTTACGCCGTATACAAAAATACCTAGTTTTTTACCGAAAAGAATGACGGTAACTTATAATCAATTAATTTTGTAACCAAATTAAAGGTTATTACTTTATAAAATACCTTTCTATTAAAAAACTGCAATACGCTCTTCGCAAATTTTGTTATATATTTGTTAATTACTTTAATAAACTTTTTCTCCGGTTATGATTAAATTATATTAATCCTTACCAATAAAAATTTAATTATTTTTGCGATATTTTTAAAACTTTTTAAATATATTAATATATTTATAAACTTTCTTAGCTGTATAGCTTATTTTTACCGTATAATAAAAAGGATTTTCAACGATTTAATGCTCGATATTAACCGGTTATTAATCGACGACGTTAATAGTAAAGGCCTAAAAATAAAATATAACGATAAAAAAAACTTTCCGAAAATTCGACAATTTATATATAAGTATATCGTTAATATAAATAAAACCTTTTTTAATTACGAACTTACTAATATATCGGTTAATATAAAAAGGTTTTAATAATACCAAAAAATAACAGTTATAATAAGATTTCTTGAAAAAACGAATAAATATTAACCGGATATAACCAAAATAAAATATTTTTTGGAAATCCCGTTATATAAAAATGTTTCAGAAATTAAGACTTTTTAGGTATCGTTATTTATTACAGAACTTTTATTATATATTTTGCCATTAAAATTAAACCTTTTATAGGTTTATTTCGAAAAAATTAAATTTCTATTTAAAAATTTAATTAAAACAGTATTATAAAGGATATAAAAAAGCGGTTATTATTATCTCGCCCTTAACTATTTTAAATTACATTTTTATTATAAGTAAATTTATTATAAAAACGAATCTAAATAAAAACGGCTTTAAAAATATTCCGAAATTATATTTATAAAATCCGGTTTATACTAAAAACCGACGCTAAAGTATTAATAATTTAAATTAATAATTTCATAAACTTTATATTTAAAACTTTATTTATTTATTAAATCGCTTAAATAAATATATTTAATTTTAAAATTTAGCATATTTTTAATAAAAAGAATTTAGCCGCTAATAATTTATTCTGAAAGCTACCTAAATCCTTTAACATATTAAACGATTAATTAAAAAATTTAACAATTTTATTAATATCCAGCTAAACGTTATTCGATTTAACCTTATATTAACCGATATAGCTTTAACTTTTATTAAAACGGATAAACAAAAAGCTTTTATTAAGAATTAATTTAAAAAGTTGTAAAAGTACGTTAAGTTCCTTATAATATTAAACTTTTCTAATCGGTTATATAAAACCTTAATAAAAAAAACCGTTTTTAAAACTAAAACATTAAATTATTTTCTCCAAAACGGTATTTTATAATGCAAGGCGAATAAGTAATATAACAGCCGTATAATTTTTAATATTAAATAAAAGCAACTTATAAATAATAGGTAATATTATAAAAATTATAACTATAAAAAATAAAACTTAATTTATCGTTATATAATATCTTTTTATTATTAGCAAAAAATATTTAACTATATTCTGAAGGTAATACAAACGTATATAAAATATTAAACGGTAGCTGATTAATAGTTCGAAAAAAGTTACAGTTTTTTTTAACCTATTAATATAACTATTTAATGAATCGATATTTAATTTATATCTAACGATAACAGTTATAGAATTACGGTCGAAACAAAATACGAATTAGTTAATTATTTGGAAATTAAAGCTTTACGTTTTATTACGTTAACAGCTATCAAAACCTTTTTAAATAAATATATCTTTTACCGATGCAATATTCCGATCAAAATTAAAATAAATAAAATTTTAAAAATGAAAACGAAATAATTAAAACCTATGATATACTCAGAATTTAACGAAAGGTCGGAATTACGGATACCGCCTAACAAAATGGTCTAATTAAACAAAAATACGTTCCGATGGTTAAAAGTCTAAATAAAACAACGAATAATATCGGCAAAAAATAAATTAAGCTTTTATTTAAAATAATTTTCGCCGATAATTCTATTATAAAAAATTAAGGCCTAAGCCTATATAAATTACTATACGGACAAAAAACGATTTTACCGATCGAAATAATCCTACCGATATAAAAAATCATAACATAAAATCCTAATACCCCGAAAAGTTTATTTAATTATTTAAATAATTGAGCTTTTGAAAAAAATATTAAAGATATAATTAAAGTTACTAAAATTATTATTAATTAACCTCATAAAGCTATTAAACTTATAGATTAAAAAGATAAAAATAACAAAAAAAAAATACATTTTTAAAAATAAACAACTTAGTATTATTATATAATACGCCCCGATATATAAATATGTTCAAAAATATAAAGCTTAATTATTACTAAATTATCCCGTATTTAATTAATAATATTATCAATTTAAATATTTATTACTTAAAAAAATTAATAAAACAAAATTATAAAAAACCTTTCATATTAATAAGTTAAAATAATTTATAAAAAATAAAAATAAATATTAAAAATTGCTTAGTTTAAAACAAAATTATTGAATACAACTATTTACCGATTAACCTAATCATAAAACGTTAAATACCTTGAATATTATTAATATTAAATTACTAAAGAATTAGCAACCTAAAACTTTAAAACTTATAAAATTGAGTATTAAGGTAAAAATACCTAATAATTAACTTAAAAACTACGTAATTATAAACGATAATGATAAACCGGAAACAAACGGATTAAAAAACGAAAGAAAATAACATAATTAATTATAAAAAATTAAAATATAAAAACTTCTTTACGCCTTATTATTATCTTACTTATTATTATTTTATACGATATTTATTATATCTTTTTTAAAATTAATACGTTTAATTATATTCGCCTAGTATTAAAAATTTAAAATATATTTCTTAACTTTATTCTGAAATGAATTTTTATCGAATATTTTTATAATCGGGCAAATATTATTATAAATATCCTTTTTAATTTATAATAACCATTTAAAACTTACCTTGAAATTTTCGAACTAATTATTCCGGAATATATAATTATAACTTTCGATAAATCCGACGTAATTACCAAAAAAATTTTCATAAAATCCCGGAATTAATTAATATTTAAAAAAATAAGTACATACCATATTAGTCGAGTTACTTTAATATTCGGTATTGTTATTTATATAACTCGTACGGAATAATATTAAATATTCCGGAAACTTAAATAAATAAATTAATAATATACCGAAAATATTTAGCAAATAAAAATATAGAAAAACTTATAAATCTAATCCGAAATATTTCGACATATATAAAATAAAACGGTAACTTTTCACCTTCGTCTTAAAATATAACGATTATATTAAATTAAGCATTTACGGTTACCTAAAAATTGTCGCCCTTAATTTTTTATCGTATATACCGACCGGTATTTAAACCGCTAACCAAACTAATAAATATAACCTTAAATATTTTACATTAATTAATACAAATTCGTTAAAAATATTATAAAAAATAAAAACTACTTGCTTTAGTATATTTAAACGTTACGTAATATATAACATTTTAATCGTTTTAGAACTAAATTAGCTCCCGTTGACGCCCGATTTAAAAATTAATAAAATATAATATTTTAAGACTTAAAAATAATTTAAGGAACCGATTAACAATATGCAAACCTGCTGAAATAATCGAAACCGTTAACGAAAACCCCGAAATAATATTACGAAATTAAAATATTTTAAAAAATAAAAGTATAACCGATATTAATTAACGGCTACGAGGTATTTGCTTAATAATACCGAAAATTAAGCTAGGTATTAAATTTTCTATTATCTTAATTAACGGTAATATATATTAAAAAAAATTTAAAATTTAAAAAATCGTAAATTATTTATAATCGGTATCTTAAATACCAAAATATCTTAATTAAGTATTATATTACAAAATTTATACAACAAAAAATCAATTCGCAAATAAATATTCGGCAATATATTAAATTTTAAAACTTATAAATATTATTAAGGTTATATAAAGGCTTAGTATTCTAAATAATAACCAAAATCTTGTCGGCATAATAAATTATAGATTTAAAAAATATAATTATATTTAATATAACCAAAACCTTATAACGTTAAATAAAAATATGCTCGAACCTATACATATTTTGTTTAATGTTACATTCAACGGGTTTAATATTACCAAAACCTAATAAATTATTATCTAATCCGGACTACTTTTTAATAATTAACTTGTTAATAAAATTAACAAATTTACTTAAATTTATATTTCTACAAAAACCTTAAATGTTACATAAATTTAATAAGTTACACAAATTTATTAAAATATTAATTAAAACGTCAGAAATACTTATATATAAATATATTTTAATTTTTAAAAATATCTATAATCGAAAACAAAAGTTAATATAATTTATAGGAAAAAAGTTACAAAAAAAATTTAAATATAAAAATCATTGCATAACAGATTAAAAAAACGCACCGACGACCATATCTTTTTTAATATAATATCGGATAAAATTATCAAAAACTTTTTCGGCGTATACGTTTTTTATGGCAAAATTTAATGTCTAACCCTATATAGATCTAATTAATTACGTACATAATTCGGTATTATTGCTTAACGAACTTTTGCATATATATAATTCGATATTTATAACTTACCTCTATTTTTACATATTTATACTTAAATACAAATATATTTACATCCATATATATTTATATACTATATATTACCTTTATTTATTATTATTATCCTTAATTATTATATATCGTTTGAATCGTACCTATATATTTTAATTAATCCAATATTAATTATAATATCGACGTCTAAAAAGCATATTATATAAGGTAAAAATTAAATATTTAAAAATTTAAATATATAATATTTTAGAAAGCTTAATCAGATTATTAATATACTTATATAAAATATCGATAATATAAACCGCGTATTACGTAAAAGGCATAATAAAAATCATATTCCTTATTTTCTTATAATACTACCCCCGAACTTCTACTCTAATCGGTTTATTTTTATTATTTTATATAATAAAAATAATAACCGTTTATAATGAAAAGTTATTTTACTTTTTTTATAATCCAATAAATTTTAAAATAATACGGTATCGGTCAAATTTTAATAAACCTTAATAATTATATAAAATGGAAAGTATTTACGATTATAATATATTATAAGAATTATTTGAATAATTGCCGTAAATATTTTACCCAAAATTATAACCGTTATTCCAAAAACCGGAAAAGTAATTAGTAAAAATTAAGTTATTATTATTCCTAATAAAAGAAAATTCGGACCTTTAATTCGGAATATATCTAATTTATTACCCAGCTTAAACTATTAATAAATAATAGAAAAAAAGGTTATTAAATTAATATATTATATATCCGATTAAAAAAAACCATCGTATTTTTTAATATTTCATTTATTCGAAAAATGTATTAAATTATGTTTGCAAAAATATTAAAAAGTTTAAAAAAATTTAATGTTCGGAAAGCTGCCGGTATATATAACGATCGTTAATATACCAGCCTAAAATATATCTTAAATTTACGGTTTGTAAGTTATTTATACGTTTTACTTTATTATTCATAATTTAAAGAAATAAAGTAAATTTATATTATTCGAAAAACACGTTAAACTAAATAACATAAAAAAAACCATTAAAAAGTAACTTAAATTTAAATTAAAGGGAAAAAATATTTCTAAGCTAATTAAATTATAACCCAGCCAATATTTATTTCGTTTAATAATAATAATAAAAAATTAAACATGAATAAAGTTTTAAGTTTTAAAGATAATTAATAATTAAATTAAATTTTTTTAATTAAAAAAATAAAACCCCTAAAAATTAACTTTACGATTTACTGTAATTCCGATATTTCCTTAATAGCTTATTCGTTCCAAAAATATATTACCAACATAACTTTTTAAACATACCTTTAAACCGAAATATAATATTCGATCGGTCTTAAATAATTAACAAATATAAATAATAATAAAAAGCCGGTATAATATACCGTACAAATAAGTAAAAGATATTTAGAAAATAATAACATAATAACCGAAATTATATTTCCTTTAAGGTTGGCCTAATTAGTCTAAATATTAAATTTTGATCGTTAAGCAGGAAAAAAAGGATAAAGTATAAAAAAAAAAAAAAACCTAAATAACGCGAAAATTTAACTAAACATCAAAGACGAAATCTTAAATCAAAAAAACTGGAAAATAAGCCTCGTAAACGGTAATTAAATTAATTAATAAGTTTATATATATTTTATAAAGTTAAAACTTAATTACGTTAAGTTTTTATTTAAATATTTTTCAAACTCAATTAAAAATATTTTTATTCATAAAAAAAAGAGTTAAAATAAAACAAGGTGTAAAGTTGGATATATGGCCTAATTAATCGGTTAATTAGTACTTATTATATAATTTCAACGGTTCTTTACGCGGAGAGTAACCCCGAAATTATTATTACTTATTATTTATAACTTTGCTTTTGAATTGGTCTTAATACTAGAATACAGTTTGCGTTACCTTTATTATCTCTTAAACCCTGGGCTTATTCGTAACACGCTCTTCGATTATGCACTAATCAGGACCGAATCTCCCCGTCTTAATTCAATGTATATTTTAATTAAAAATATTTTAACTTTAAGCTGAATAAAATAATCGTTTACGCGGTAATAATAATGAAGAAATATAAAAAACAGTGTTTTAAATTATTTTAATAACATTTAATTATTATAACTGTAATTCGGTAAAGTATATTTGTATTATCGAAATTAGATTAATTACTACCGTTATCGTAAACGTAAAAAAGATTATAATAATTATTACCTGTTTTGTAAAAGGTATAAGATATTTAAAACTTTAAAGCGTTTATATAAAATTAAAAATATCGATTAATAAATAAATATTATTAATTAATTTTAATTTTTTTAATAAAACGTTAAAGATTTAATATTTAATTATATCGTCGAATTTAAACGTTTAATACGCTATTACTACGAATTCGAAATATTTATTAACGTTAATTAATAAGTAACACTTTTTTTTAAATATTTTTAGACAAAAAATATAAAAGCGTTACTGGCTGAAAATTACGAATTAAAAGAATTTTCCGTTAATACCTAATTATTATAATTAATTAAGTTTACGACGATTTAATAGTCAAATTTTAAAATAAAAAGGATAAAAAATAAGAAAAATAAAAAATGGGATAAATAAAGTTATAACGTTAAATACGATCGAAATAATAAACTTTTATAAAATAAAAAAAGTAAACCGTTTTATTTTATTTTTAATAAATACGATTATAAAGTAAAGAATTACTCGAAATTAAAAGTTAATAAATTAAACGAATTTTATAATAAAAAGCAGAAAGATTAAGTTTATTATAACGAAACTTACTTTATCCTTAACGGCTTATAAAACTTATAAAACCAACCTTTTAAAAAACATTAGGCTGGTTATTAATAAATAAGGGCGCTAAAACGGAAGCTTAAAGGCATAAGGGCGCCGACGAGATGTCAATAATCTTAACGGCGGTACAAAAATTCCTTTAGTTATAAGGGCGTATTAGAATATGTATAATAGCTAAAGGAATTGTTGGTGGGGAGGTCACTAGACCAATGGCGAGGTGAGCGCGTCAGCCCCATTATTTGTATATACGTAGCTAGACCTTCGCTCTCCTACACCTTTCCCACTTACAAAAACATAGAGAACTAGAAAGATCAATCAGACTAACAACGGTACCCCGAATTGCGACCCGTTTCCTTATATTTAATAATAATATATCGTAATATTTAAAATCAATAGAATTTCTTTTCTTTTAAGGTATTTATAATTTGTTTATAAGTACGTATATTATATTCGAGCTTATCGCAACGTTACCTCCGATAGCTTAGGCCTTTGCTAGCTTGTTTTTCAATTCTTTTTCAATATACTATTATATGACGCCAAAAATTAACCAGTCAAATCCCATATTCCCGTAACGAGCCAACGAAGCCTGAAAATTAGTTACAAAAAAAGGTCTCGTTTTTAACGTCGTTATTAAAACTATTTACTTTTTTTTTATATTTTTAAAAAAAACTTTTAAAAAAAAGTTATTACGGAATTAACTTAAACTCGATAAGTATATAACTTTATATATACCTCGAAAAAAACCTAATATATAAGGTCGAATAAGTTCAAGTATTATTTTCCAGACTGAACTAAATATGTAGAAAATCATTACACGATATAATTTGTGCGATAAATATTATACCTACTATTTTCGAATACGATAATTGATTAATAATTTTTGCGGTTAAAACAAATTAATTCCTAATTTTGTAAAACTTTATTTTGAAACCGATTAATACGTGGTCGCCGATAAGCTTTGATTCTAGTAAACTTTATGCTCAGATTCGGTAAAATTAAATAATATGTTTTAAGAGATATTAAACTTTACGCGGTAAACCTCAAAAATAAACTTTAAAGGTAAATCTTAAAGGTAAACCTTAACGATAAAGCTTAATTACGTATAAAAAGCTAATATCTTTCCGAACCTTCGCCAGTTTTACGGCTTGTGTTAGGATATGGTGGCTAAAGGAATTGTTAGTGGGGGGGTCACTAGAGCAACGGTAGGGTGAGCGCGTCAGCCCCACTATCTGTATGTACGTAGCTAGACCTTCGCTCTCCCACACCTTTCCAACACACAAGAACATACAGAACTAGAGAGATCAATCAGAACAACAACGGTACCCCGAATTGTCACTCGTTTCCTCACAGCTTGATTATTTTTATAACTTTTCGAATTACATAAAATATTATATTATGCAAGTTCGGATACGCGATACCGGTAATCCATAGCCGTAAAACTATTATTAAAACCGTTTTATAAACGGTATAAAATTACTGTAAAAGTATCAGACAAATTAAGATTATCGACATTATTATCGATTTAAAAAAAATTTCTTAATTAATTTCGGCTTTTAATTTTTAAATATAATTTAATTTACAAAAATAACGGTAACTAATTTTTGCAAAAACGTATACCGGAAAATATAATAATTATAAGGGAACTATTAGCGAAATTTAAAAAGAAAAAGTAATAATAAATTTAAAACCTTTAAAGTTTGAATTTTAGAACGATATAAGCTGGAAAATTACGAACGATGATTTGTCCGGTTGTTCCGGATTACGAAAACTGTTTGAAACCTTAACAAAAATCGATATAAATAAAAGCTTCGAAAAGAATAAATTTAATAAAGCTTAGGTATTAAGATGGCAATTTACTATTTTATTTATTTTTGTTTATACGGTCAGATCTCCTCTAGGAACAACTAATATATATCTAAGAAGCTTTTTTTACTTTTTTTAAAGGGAATTATAACCAATATAACCAAATTTAAATCTAGAAAATAGGCGACCGTAACGCTTTTATAGCTGTAACAGCACAGCTATCGGTCGTATTATTATACACCGGGCTTCTCTAATATGATCCGTATAAGGAAAGTCCGTATACCAATTTTTTCGGCCGTACGGGCTATCGTTATTACGTCGTAACTATAAAAAAGCTAAAATTAACTAAATCTAGAACGCTCTTTTAGTTGCGATAATATAACTATTATATATAACATTTTACTATAAACGTTTTAAAAGTAGTTTAATATAAAAGAATCCGTTTATTTATTGTTTTACTCGTACGGATTATAATTATTACGTTATAAATAAAAAAAAGTTCCGAATTGAAAGTTTGTCGATAATAAAAATTTTAATTTATTTTATTTAATATTTTTACTAAACCAGCTCTGATTAGAAAGTTATATATATAATTATAAATTCTTTTTAAAGCTCTATGTAATACGACTTTTTTATTATATTAAATATTTTTATTGTTATTATATTTGCAAATTTTTAAGATACATTTTCGAAAATTTATATAGAAATGCCGATATAGCGCCTAGTATTTACACCGGGCTATTAGGCCCTGTTTTAAAGGTTTGTATTTTTTCTAGGTCTTTTGTAAGTCGGTACCTAAAGCTACAGCTGCGTCTATGACGTAGCTACACTTTTAAACAAAGAGCCTGATTTTAATAAAGTAACGTAAACGTTATATTTTCGTTTTTTAGTTTTAATCTTTTTGCAACGATTATTTTTAACCGTTATTAACTGCATTTTTTATTAACTCCTTTTTTCCTACTAAAAGGTTTAAATTTTTTTTTTAATAAATACTTTTCCTTTTCAAAAACCTTTTGCTTAAAATATCATTTTTTTGGCTTAATTAAACGTTTTTTCCCCGAAAAAAATAACTTCGTATAAAAGTGATAAATTATCTTTTGTTACAAATTTAATCTATTTAACGATTTTTATTAATAAATTATTTTAATCTCTTTTTATTTTTTAATAACTACTTTTCAGTATTTTTATAGGCGAAAAACGCATAAAATCGGCGGAAGTTAACGGGAAAATAGTTAGCGTAAATATAAATAAAAAAATTCGAGTTCGGAAAATATATTATTAAAATTAAATAGAATAAGATTAGTTTTCGTATATTTAAATTTAATATTATCGGATGTTATAATAGCTTTAAATACGTCGTAAAAGCCGACAATAGAAAAACCTTTTTGGTAATGTAAATTTAATAGCGTCGTATTAAATTTTCGATATTTATTAAATAAACGCGTGTTAAAATAAGAAAACAAAATCCGGTAAAGATTTAAAGTCGATATGAGAAATAAGTAAATAAATAAAATTTAACAATATTATAATTGAGGTATTATCTTTCAAATTTTATTAAATAATAATATTCGTAATCGTCGAAAATAAAAAAAACCTTTCGAATGTTTTCTACGTGTTGAAATATATTTATTATTTAACATAAGTTTTTGATTAATTATTAAGAATAAGTCACTACAGTACCAAAATTCTAAATCAATATTTTTATTATAATAATAAATAACGATATATTTTGAACAATTATAAATTTTATATTATTCTTTTATTACGTTTATTTGAATTATTTTCGTTTTTCTATATTCGTAATTATTATATCCGTTATTATAAAAAACTTTCTAAACAATTTAATTTTATTAAAATTATAAACCTATTTTTTACGATACCGTATTTTATAGTTATAATTTAAATAAGTTCGAATTATTTACGATATATTTTTACTATATTAAACGTGAATGAAAACGTTAGTATATTTAGATTAAAAATTAAATTAATACTCGATTTCTTTCGGTTAATATTAATTTTCGTAAATTAAAAGTAATATTGATTCGGACGTCTTTATCGATAAAATAGTTTCTTAAAATAAAAGGTAAAATTTCATTTTTTAATTTAAACAATTAAATTTATTTTCATATTTTATAAAATGTTTTATAATATTAATAACAAAAAATGTATAATTAAAGAAGTATTAAGCTTGTTTATGTATTACGTTCGCTTATATAATACTTTAAACCGTAAAATTTGTAATTTTTAATTCGAGATTTAATATTTCATTTCATTTCTTATATTTTATATAAAAGGAAAGTATATTATATTCGGAAATTTAATTTTCCCGAAATTTATAAAACTAAAAAACGAAATTAAAAGAGTATAACTTTTAAAAAGACGAAACTTAAAAAATATTAAAAAACTATAAAAGTAAATATTACGCTTTAAGCATTTAAAAAAAAGATGTCGGCAAATGCGTTGCAATTCTTCAGGCTGGGAGGGGGAACTAGGTTGCTTGATTTCTGTCCTATAACTGGGG
>QJOA01000099.1:0-147774 GCA_004155915.1 Monosporascus sp. CRB-9-2
ATACGAAATTATTATTCCTTTTTAATATAATAACTTATTTAAATATTATAATAAAGTATAATATTATAATAATTAACCTTACGTTAAATAAATAACAAAAAATATTAAAACTTAACGATAAAGTTTAATTAATTTTAAAAATTAAAAATTTACTGTATTAATATTAATAAGCGAAAACTTTACCGTTAATACTTTAAATAATAACGCAAAAAATTCGTTAAAAAGTATCGCGAAATTTTTATTTTTATTAATTATTACGGTACTAACGTTACGGTTTAACCAAGTTATTACATCATTATATATACAACAAACGTTTTAAACCTACTAAGTAATTTTCTTTTTCTTTTTCGTATAATAACAAAATAATTTACTTAACCCTTAAAAATTAACGCCGTAATTTTTATAAATAAAAAAAATCAAAATAAAAAAGATAATATTAACTAAAAAAACCTAAAAAAGTTTAAATACTATACGCATAAACGTATAAACGTTATATAACCTATATAAACGTTATAAAAACCTTTTAAAACCTTCCTAACTCGTATTCATAGCTATAACGTTATATTCGACGCCATTAAAATTCTTGCATCTCGATAAATATATATACCCATATCTTCCAATTAAGTCCTCCGTATAACTAATTATCCTTAAATACAAACAATTAAATTTTATATACTACTTCCTCACTGTTACATTCCACTTTAATTCTGCTATAACACTTACCAAAAATCACCTTATTCTTTTACGAGTTTACCCTACAACCTTTTTTATACAAATTTACCTTATTTTTTTTATTTCCTTCTACAAAATAACTTTATTTACTGTCCGTTAACCTTTTAAAAGTTATAAGCCCGGCTTATAACGTCTAATATAACCGTTAAAAGCTGTTAAATAAATAACAAAATAAAATCTTACATTTAATACTTAAATAAGCTTATCGCAAATAATATTTTGATATAATAGCTAGCTAACAAAAACCTTTCGAAGCCCTTCGAAAGCTATATATAGCTACTACTCGCCGATTAACGCATTAATTAACGCACTTATCGACGTACTAATCAAAAGCTTTAGCCGCCTTTCTACTTCAAAACTAATCCTTTTCGGGCCTAGCTTCCTGCTCCACCTCCCCAATCAGGCAATTTCCCAAACCTTATTCTAACCTTAAAACCATTTATATCATTTACACCTTATTCTTTACTTTTTTCCTTCTATTACATTTATTAAGGATTATATAATACTCCAAGCTCTATTAGCTTGGCTGCTCTACATATATAGCTAAGTAATCTTGGCGGGCCCATATATAACTAACCAGCTCGCTAATTTCTATATTTTAATTCTAAATCTTTATTTTCATCAATATATCATATTCTAATCCCTAACAACATTAATTTTTAAATCTTTCACCCCTTTTCGAAACTATATCAGTTAAAAAAATTTAACATCCCATTCCTTAAAAGCTCTGCCAACTACTCAATTTAATCTATTAGAACTAAAACTGCCCTAATTCAATACAAGCTTAAAAAGCTTTAAAAAATCTTTATAACGTTTATATAGGTTATATAACGTCTATACGCTTACGCGTACAGTATCTAAACCTTTCCAAATCTTTTTAGCTGATAAATAATACATATATATTAAAAATAAATTTAAAACCTATCCATCCCGAAAAAAAAGGAAATAAGCAACTACTTATAAAGTTATTACCTTAAAGAGACCTTTTAATAAAAACGTTACGTAATCGTTTAACGTACGCCACGTTCTTTACAACTACTTATAAAACCTATTACCTCGAAACGATACTTTAAAAAGGATATCGCGTAATTATTTAACCTACGCCACATCCATTAGCTTTTAATAATAACATTAATCTAATTAATTCGTATATAAATATTTGTTACCGGGCTATATTTATTAAAAGTTAAAATAATACTTTTTATATTAAAAAAACTATATAAAAATTTAAACTTTTTTAAATATATATAAAAAAAATACCGGCATATTAATTAGGTTACAAATTTATATTATAAATAATATTAGCAATTAAAATAATTTGTTAAAAAAACTTTAAAGAAAATTAAAAAGCTTTAATTTATAACCCTGAAATTATAAGAATAAAAAAGCTAAAACTATATCTAATTATTTCCACTTCCAGTTACAAAAAAATAAATTTAAATAACAACTTAAATTAAATTATAAAACATTTGTTTATAAATAAAAACAAATATTTAAAATATTATTATAATATAATTTTGTTATAATTTAATTCTTTTATATATTATATATAATATATTAATAAAAATAAATTACTTAACTATTTTTTTTATAACTAAATATATATTACGGCTTAAGTTAAACGTTACTAAACTAATAATTTTACCTTAATCTATAAAAAAAAAAATTAAAAAAACTTTTTATTCCACCCGGATTAAATTAAATAGCCTAACGTAAAGCTTTTTATATTCCACCTTTTTACCTTAATTTCCTTCGTTTTTAAAAGGTAAATCGGATCGAATTTAAAATAAAAGGGGTAAAATATCTATTATTAAAGGCATATCGTACGTAATTGGCGAATAGCTATTAAATTAAATCTTTACGACGTTATTTAAACCGTCTTAATTATATTCTTTTAACCAATAATACTTATAATACCATTTTGATATCGTCCAAACTTTTATAACTTTTAAATAACAATTCGGATAATTCGGTTATTTACGTAAATGGAATAATAAATTTTCTTTACGTTCTTACTAGATAAAATATTAAATTAAATTCATTACGTAAAAATAATATAAATTAAATTTGTAACGAATTGTTATTAAATAAATATTTACGTTTACAGGATCGATATTATTTACGCATATTATATAAAAAGTATCCTATAACATAACAAAAAACAGGTTTTTTATTATACATAATAATAATTAAAAAAATCCTTCGTATCGAAACCTTTTTACGTTAATTATAACGTAAAAATATTAATTATTATAATAATAATAAAAAAAAGACAAATTTTAAAAAAAATCGTACGATATATTACGACATTATATCTTACGTCTTCCCGTTTAAATATAAAACGGAAAATAATTAAAATAATAAAAACAACCGCAAAAAAAACCACATTTTGTTATCGTACGGTTACATTTATCACAAATCGGGTTAAATGCATTTACGCGGATATTATTATATCTAATTAACCATTAATTTTTTAAAATTAATTAGCGAAAGAAAGTATAAACAAAAAAAAAGTACGAACATCTTTAGGTATATCGCGTAACCTTAAATCATCGTTACCATCCGGCTCCTTATCGACCGGCTAATTCGGCCCGTTTCGTTCTTATTTAACTAAACTTTTACGCCGTATATTAAGCTAATTTCTTTTAAATATAAACTATTCATTTTCCGCTTTAATAACGGGTTACCGAACTTATTCCGGGGCTGGACGTAACGACCGGGTATAAACCCTACCTTAATTTTGGGCCTAATACAACGTTAACGGGATCTATAACGGAATTATACAAAACGGTCACTTACGGCCGCCTAATAACGGCATATAGCTTTAACTAACTTTAAATCTTTTACCGTCTACTTATCATACTGCTTTTTCCGCAGCAAATAACAGCTTTACCGGTAATATTTGCTTAACGTTTTCGAAATGCTTATCGATAACGGATTTTTCATTATTTACTGCATTTATAAATATACTCCTTATAATCCATTTAATAATTTTATTCGGAAATTTAAATTTAATATAAATATCGGAATATCTTTAAAAATTTTTTATACGAATTAATTTTACTTTAGTCGGGTAAAATAAAGTAAATAAGCTAACAAATATTACTTTAAAAATTTTGTATAATTTAATATTTTCCTTAAAAATTTATAAATTAATTATATTTAATAACTAAAATTAAATATTAATAAAACTTATCTTTAATTTTTTAATAATATAACAAAAACGCCTAACGTTTATAATATACGGCATTAAGTTTATAATAACCTTATTCGACCACTTTAAAAAATTTTTAATTTTTACCGTTATTAATATATAATTTTAAAAATATATAAACCCTTAAATAAACTTTTTATTATTCCTCCAGATAATTATAAAAAACGTATCCATAAACGTAATTAGCCCGTTATCCGTAACGAATTCCTTTAATTTAATTACTCCTAACCTAAATTTTGCCCGCTAAACGTAATATACTTATTTTTAACGTTAAAACTATCATCCTGCTAATCCTCGTAACTTTTAAAAAGCTTATTATTAAACGACCGAATTTTAACGTACCTATTATCCTACGTCGGATTAAAATAGGCCTCGGAATTAATTTCGGTCGTTATATAACTTCGCATATATACGTCCAAATCGTTTATTCCGATTAATATATTACCAAAACGTTCGCTAACCGTAAGCTAATCCTTTTCCGCCAACTTTTTATAATTATTATTATTTATAACATTACGACGTTTTAATAATCCCGAACCGGTAAGGTTTAATACGTTACCTTTAGCTAAATTCGATTAAATTTTTCCTAATAAACTTCCGCTAACGGCATATTAAAAATTTTCCGGTTATTCCTTATAATCGTTATTATTTATAAACCTTTACTAACTATAACGTTTTAATAATTTCGAACCGATAAAATTTAATACGTCGCTTTTAATTAAATTAAATCAAATTCTTTTTAATAAATTTCCGTTAACGGTACGTTAAAAATTTTCCGGTTATTTTTTAAAATCGGTATTATTTACAGGCCTTTATTAATTATAACGTTTTAATAATTCCGAACCGGTAAGATTTAATACGCCGCTTTTAACTAAATTAAACCGAATTTTTTTTAATAAACTTTTATTAACGGCACGTTAAGAATTTTCCGGTTACTTTTGAAAATCGTTATTATTTACAAACCTTTATTAATTACGGCATTTTAATAATCCCAAACCGATAAAATTTAATATCTTACCTTCGGCCAAGTTAAATTAAATCCTTTTTAATAAACCTCCGTTAATTAAACGTTAAACTTTTTCCGCCATTTTTCGATTAACGCAACTTATATTACAATTTTAATTTACGTTTATTTAGGTTACGTTTACTTTAATATAAAAAAACTAAATTAATTATTTATAAAATCTTTATTACCAAAGTTTCCGGTTTTTAATAATAATATCTTATTTAAAAAAAACAAAAATTCCGAAAACAAAACTTAATTTTTAAAATTAAAATTATATAATATAAAGTTTAAAAACCTTAAAGTACGTAAATAAGGCCTTCGTAAATATAAACGATAATAATATAACCTTTCGCAATTTACGGTATTTTAATATTATTAATCTTTATCTTTTTACTTATATAACAATCCGTTAAATAATTTTCTAAACGTATTTACGCTTGAATATTACAATTTATTATATATTTCCGAGTTTTATTTTTATAAATAATTTTTTTAAAATTTATAATTATTATAAAATATTTAACCGTAAATATAATCTTTTTAATTTTTAAATTTAATAAATTAAAATTTCCTTAAACGATTATTAATTTAATCCTTATTAACTTTATTCCTTTATATTTCGGTAAAAAAATAAGTATTATTATTTAATATTTCTTATTATTTAGACGTATTATAAATTTAATTTATTAATAAATCGGAATAATAAGGATGGTATAAACCTTTATATACGGAATACCGTTTTTTATTAAAGATATTCGGCGGCATTCCTTATCGGATAATCTTATAATATTATATTTTACCGTAAACCTAGCCGTAATTTTTAACGCCTTTATTAAAATCGTTAGCTTCAAAATACGTTTTATATTATCATAATTCTATCGATTATTACCTATTCCTATATTTAAATCTTTATTTTAATATCTTATAAATATTTCCAAACCTTTTAATATTTTTACCTAAATTTTTATAATATTTTTTATAACATCTTTTTTTTTACTTTAATTAAAATAATTATTAAGTACGATTATTTATCGGGCCGAAATTACTAAGATAAAAAATTATAACGTTATTTTCCGGGTTATAATATATCCTTAATATCCTATTAAAACGGAACCGGGTTACGTTTATATTCATTTTTCGAAATTGCCGTTACGATATCGGTTTAAAAAGTACTTTATTTTAATTACTTGGTAAAAACCGGGCGAAAAAAGTTTAAAAATATTTATCCTATTTATTCCGAAAACGGTTTTATTAATAACTCCGCCCGAATTATAAAAAAAAGATATAAAAGGTTATTCGTTATTAGGTATATACGGCTTATTACAAAAGCCGTTCCGAAAAAAACTTGGTTTCGATACTTTCGAAACGGTTTTATTAATAACCGAAAAAAATAGAATTATTAAAGTATTTTCTTTTGCTTTAATTACTTTAAAAAGGAAAGACTATAACGTTTGGACCAAGAAAAACGTAAATGTAAAGGCTGGAAGGAGTGGAAAACTTATATACCGTTGGTACGAAAATGCCGCTTAATTTTATAACGATAAGATATAAAAGTAAACTTATATTAAAAACTTAATATTAAAAACCCAAAAAATTAAATAATTAATTATTTTAAATTATTAAAGAATTATAATAATCATAATATACGCCTTTAAATATAATTTTATTATCCCAAAAAAAACTGGAAATTTACAGTTACCTTGCCGCAATAAATAGGTTACATTTAAAAGGGATTATCTAAACGAAATCTTTAAAACCATAAAAAAACAATCTAAACGTAACCCTGGTCGGATTATCATAATAAATAAATATCCCAAAAAGTTTTATAACCGTATGCTAATAAAAAGGCAGTATACGGTAATAAAGTTTTTATGGGAAAAATTAAAAAAATTATTAAACATTATATCGATTTTTATAATCTAATCAGATTCCGAAAATTAAATTACCTTATAATTACGTAATATTTCTTTACTTAACTACATTTTCTTTTTTCAAATTACTTATAACCGCAAATTAATAATTTATTTGCATTTAATATTTACTTTATAAAATATATAAAAAAAAATATATATATATACCTTACCTTTATTATATACCAAAATATAAAAACCGGCGTTTATAACATAATAAACAGCTATATTCGTAACTTAATAAAAAAAAAAAGGTAATATAAACGGCAATAACAAATATTATAATACAAAATTCAAAACTTTTATAAATCCTTAATAATAAAATCCCTTTTAATAACTATTTTAAAAATAAAATAACAAAAGTTCAAAATAAATTTATTATTTATAAAACCGGAATAAATTTAACCGTCAGGTTTAAAAACTTTATAAAAAAATTCCAGATTATTTTCGGCCAGAAAGATGCTTATATAAATGTTACAATATAATCTATTTTGCTCGTTAAGAACGCATCTTAATTCTATAATCCTATATTTACAAAACGTTGCAATTAAGGTAATTAATCGCATTAATTATTGTTTAATAAATTTTTCCATTTTAATATAAAATAATATTAATTAATATAAATTAATATAACTTTACGTACCGGTATTTATTATAAAAAAATGCATTAAATATTTAAAATAAAAAGTTAAAAAGTTTTTTATAATTATTAAATTAATGCATATAAAAACAGGAAAAAAGTAACCTTTAAATAATTATAATTATTACTTTATTTATAAAAACATTAAACGGAATATTTAAAGCATAAATAATAATTTCTTTTTAATAATATTATTATTTTCCCGGCTTAATATATTTATCGTAAAGTTTATTTATAAATTTATAAAATAAGAAACGGGAAAACGGAAAAACGAAAAAATAATATATTTTTTATTTCGCAAATTCGAAAATTCGGTTATATAAAATAATTATTTATTTTAAATATAAATTAAAAAATTATTTTATTACTAACATAATTTACTAGTTATATTATAATAATATACGTTATTTACTTTATTATTTATTATATAATTTAATTATAAACTAACGTAAATTTCGAAATAAATCGAATAAAAACTTTTTAAAAATTATTAAAAATTTTATAACGAAATATAACAAAATACGTTTTCGTTACGGTTATAACGTTTACATTTTAATCTGCCGTAATTATCGATATTATGAATATAACTTTATTAAAACCCCTTTTTTTCCGCTTCCTCTAAACAAAGTAATTAATATACCTTGATAAATTATAAAAAGCCGTAATTTAACTATATAACGATTAGGGAAAAATCTATTTTCTAACTGTTAAAAAAACGTTTAAAAATTTTTATATTACATAATAAACGTAAGAGCTAGAATCTAATTATTAAGAGGCTTATTTACGGATATTTTTTAATTACGCGTATTAAAAAAACTTGCGATAAAAAATATAAGTTAAATAAAGTTATAAATTAATAATTAACGATATAAGCTAATAAAATATTGAAAAAAATTGTATAAAATTAAAGAAAAATCCTAGTTAACGTATTAAAAACTTGATATTAAGTAAAATAAACAATTTTAATTTTTAATGCGTGTTTTATAATAATGTTATTACTACGGGCTAAGGGTTTCGGAAAAAGAAACGAATATTTATTAATTATTATAAAATTTAAAGCTAAAGAAAGGAAGGAAAAGAAAAAAGGTTTTTTTAATAAATTAACAGAAATAAAAGATGTAAGCTAAAACTTAGGATACGGACCATATCTTTTGCCAACTGTTATTAGGTGTAAGTCCAGTCCGGCAATTTGTACATATTTAATAATTATAAATTAACGAATTTAACTTATATACCAAGATAATTAAAGTAAATGCTAAACAATTTAATTTAAAATTTATTATAATTATATACAGTATAAAAAAATAAATTGTTATAAATAATTCGGGTTTTAAAGAATAATAATTAAAAACTTTTATATATAATATAATAAACCGGGAAAGTATTTATTAAGAAGTACCGGAACTTAGATAATTAAATAACTACCTTTATTTTATAATAAAACCTAAAATTATATAATTACTTAAAGATATTAAAAAGTTTAATATTTTAAGCTTATTAAATGGTAAAATATAACGGTTATACCCTGTACCGCATTAATAACAAATAATTGGGATATTTATAGTTATAAATATATTCCGTATATATTAAAAAACGTTACGATATATTTAAACGGCTTAAGTTATAAAAAGATATATACCGTTATCTTTTTCGTTATTAAATAACATATTAATTTATAATATAATTAATAAATAAAATCACCTTTATTATTATTAAAATAATTAATAAAATTTTAAAATTTATAATACTTTATTTAATATATTATTTACGTTTTAATATTTAATAAATATATTTTATTATTATTAATAATTATTTTAATTTAATATATAACGATTTACATAAACAAGCAAGCTATATAAGCAAACAAGCTAAATCTTTTAAATTTTTACCTTTTAATTTTAATCATAAATTTTTTAACGTTAATAATATAAAACGTTTTATAAAAAAAATTAAAATAAATTTAACAATTCAGGTTAAAAAAAACCCCCGAAACTTTTTTTTTAAAAAGTTATATTTTATATATAAAGTCCTCGAATTTATTTTAAAAGCTTAATATTACGGTTAATACGTCCGAATTAATAATATTTTTAATTTGCAAACATTAACGTTAACCGAAAAAAATTAATTATCGAAAAAATCCTTAATTTAAATATATAAACGTTTCCTATCCGGTTTTAACATATTAAAGATATAATTAATATATTATTAGCTTAACGCATTATAAAACGCGTTAAAATTAACTAGGCGTCGAATTTTATTAAACGGCAAAAAAATTTTTAAACGTATTTAAATTAAAAAATCAATTATTAATAGGTTTTATACAAAAATCTAAAAATATTTCGCACATAATTCGAATTTATTTAAATTATAATCGCGAAATACGGTATTATAAAAAAATTATTCATAATTTCGACGAAATTAAATTTTTAATAAAATTTTTTATAATAACGGGTATAATAATTACCAATATCGAAAAACGTAAAAAACTTAAATAAGCGTAATAAAAAAATAAAAAATAAGTTATAATTATTTAAATTATTAATTTTTAAAATTAAATAATATTATTATTTATTATTTAATAAAAAAAATTACTTTAAATTTTGGTACCGTAATAATTTATTATTAATAATCGATTAAAAAATTATATTAAATAATAATAATTAAATAATAAATAAATTAAATTTTAAATAAATTTAGCATTTTAATAAATATATTCGAACGTGTACGAAAAATTCGAAAAGTTGTTTAATTTTCGACGGTTACGAAAGTTATTATTCGATAAAATTCGAAAAATATTATGTTAATAATAACATTATTACGTTTAATATACCTACGCATTTTTCGTATCGGTTTTAACTTTTTAACGTATTTTATGTTTTTATTTTAAAACGCATTTATTTATAATATATCAAAAACTTAATGTAACGTTATTATATTTATATTATTAAAAAAGATTTTCTTACCGGCTTTTACGATACGTTGTAAGTTATTATAACGTCCGATAATATTAAATCTAAATTCGTAAAAGCTGGTTTTGTTTTATTCGATCCGAATATTATTTCTTCCGAATTAAAATTTTTTTTAATTATATTTACGTTTACCGGTTTCCCGTTAACCTTTGCCGGTTTTATTTTACCTTTTACGCAAATCTTTAAAAAATATTTATAAAGTAATAAAATCAGGATAATATTTATAAAAAAAAATTAAAAATTATTAAAGTAACTTATTAACAAAAATATTTAAATCGACTGGTTTTATAATAAAAGGTTATATATTATTATTACATAAAGCCGTTTTTTTCCGGAAAAAAAATGCTTAATTATGCGAAACGAATTATATTTTAAATAAACGTTATAAAATTAAAAATAAATATTTTTAAAAAAATGAATATTTATTATATAAAAAAAATAAACTTTTTTGGTTTAAAAAAAAGGTAATAAAAAAATATAATTAATAATAATTAAAAAAGATTTTTATAAAAAAGTTAAAATTAAAAAATAAAAATATAACGTTTACGGCAAGCCCGGATATAATATACGTATTTATAACGAAATTATAAATACGTTTAATAAAAAAAAATCCGATTAATTTGAATTTATACGATATATTATTTTTAAATTATTTAAATTTGTTATTATAAGGTGCCAAAAAACGGCTCGTTTATTTATATAGCTTATTCGTTTAAGTGAAACGTTAAATATAAAATAATAAAATATATTTGTTATTATATATTTTAAATTAAAAATTATAATAAAAAAATTAATAAAGGTTATTAACTTTTACGCGAAATATATATAACTTTTTGCTTTTTTAATATCTAATTTAACGTTTTGCTTATAATATTATATATATTAACGTATTATAGCTGCATTATATTTATTAGGGCAAAAAATTAATAAAATAATTATTATTATAATAACTATTTTGATATTTTAATTATTTAAGTTATTTAAACCGTAATATAACGTTTTTTTATAAAATAGGAAATTTCTTTTGTTACATTATATTACCGTTAATATTATAACGAAGGTTCCGTAATTATCGATTACTTTTATCCGTTCGTATATAATATTTATAAAAAGATATATTATTATTTAAACGGGTTTAATATTACGAATACGGATTATATTTACCGTATTATATTAAATATTTTCAACCGTTATAATGTTATATAATAAATAATATTAAGAATTATATAAAAATTAGATTATGAAATTTAAAAATTAATAAAAATTCGAAATTTAAATAAAAATTATTTTAAATTAAAAAAGAACAGGTTAATTTAAATCGGCAAAAAATTAAGAAAAATTTTTACCGGAATTTAAAAATCGCAAAATATAATGCCAGAATTATTACGCAGCCTATATTCCGTAAATCTTAATTATTTAAAAAATATATATACTTTAACTTTATTTCCCGGGTTATTTTGTTTTAGTTAGATTATTAATACGAATAAGCCTTTTTAAATATAATACTTTTTATATATAAAATTGCCGTATACGGAAAATATAATAAATGCTTTCGTTTTAAACCGTAAAAATAACAATAAGGGTTAGCCCGGTTTAGGCGTATCGCCCGACCGCCGGCGGTTTTAAGTAAATCCTAAGTTTTAAAACGTATTAAAAAAAAAAAACCGATAAAATAAATATTTTGCCAAAAATTATTAAATTATAATAAATACCGTTATAAAACGGTAAAATTACGAAAGGAATTATAACGGTAATGGTTTATAGATAAACGATATCGTAATTACGTTAATTACAAAAATTAATATACTACTTACCGGAATATTCGTGGTATTATTTAAGTTCCGGCGTACGGTAACGTTAATTATTTTTTCTTATTAAATAGGTATTTATAAAAGTTAAATTATTCGATATTATTTTTATTTTTATAAAAATAAATATTTTTATATTTTTAGATTCTTTTACGGATATATACGGTTTATTTGCTAAAAAGATACAAAATTATACGTAAAATACGTTCTTTAAATAAATGACGTATAAACCGTACCCGGTTTATTAATCTTTATTTTCGAAAATATAAATTTTATAATATAATAAAAAAAAGCCTTTAATAAACGTAAGTTTTTACTGTTGCATAGGAATTTATTTACGATGTTTTATATATAAAACTTTAAATTATAAAGGCAAAATTTTAAATTTTAAAGGTATAAAGGTATTATTTCGTGTTTTATAAACGGCTTAATATAATAAGTTACTTATCGGACGTTAAAAAGAAATTTTTATTAAAAAGTTAACCCGTTAAGGTTAACCTTTTAAAAATTTTCGGAAAGTAAATTTCCGGATTTTCCGAATCCGGCGAGTATCCAGTTTAAATATAGGATAAATATTTTAAAATTTGGATTAGCAAATTATAAGTATAATAAATAAAATAGTTTCGAAATAAAATTAAGCCTTTATTTTCGAAAATCACGGCCTATACTTTTTTAGCGGTATAATTTATCGTAACGTTATAAATCCTTAAAATAAGGAACTTCGTATTTAAAGTATACTTATCCGTTTATTTTTTGATATAAGTTCCGATTTATAAATTATAATACGTTCGAATAATTTTTATTAGGAAATATTAATATTTAATTTTATATACGAAATTTTAAATATAAAGCTAGGTAATATTTTAACTTATAAGTAATTAAACGAACGAAAATCTTTTTACGTCGATATTATTAACGTTAACGTAACCGGATTTTTATTTTCGTTTAATGTACGTAGGATAATAAGTATCCGATTAAATTTTTTTAAATTTATTAATTTTATTACGTATATTTGTTAATTTTAAATAATTTTTTTAAACCTTTTGTAACGGATTAAGCTATATTTAGTCGGTAATATAAAGCTCGTTACGGAAGGTAGCTAACGGAATTTAAAGCGATAATATCCGCGCATCCTTTAATAACTTTTTAAATTTTCCGGTTTTTCGAAATACCCGGATTTTAATTCCGTTACGGGTAATAATTTTATATCGGAAATTAATATCTTATAAGCGTTAATTTTAGTATCCTTTTTATTATTTAAACGAAGTCTTTTCCGGCCGAGTAGTTATGTAGTAACGAATTTAATTAATATCCCGATAATTAAAATTACTAGCTTTATATTTATAATTATAAGTATAAATAACCCTTTATTTTCGTTATTTACCGTAACTGTTTTATAGGCAGTATTATTCGGTACGGTAATAAAAATTATAATTATAATGGTAGTCGTAAGGGTAAAGATTATATTAATTTCGTTATAAATAACCGTAAAATCCTTAAAAATACGTGCTTTAATTATAATATTTAAGTACCTTATTTTTGTATAAGGATTTATATAGCAATAGCTTTTAAAATTATTAAAAAAGTAAATATATTATAAAATACCGGCAGGATAATTATACGGTTCCGAACGTATTATTATAAAATAAAATTTATATTTACCCCGTTTATGGCCTAAAGGGTTACCGGTTATATTAAGTAAACTTTTAATAAACGCTAATATTATATAAGCTAATAAGCTTTATTAAGTAAAGACGAAAATTATGGTTATTAAAAAACTTAATTGCAAAAACTTCGTTTTTGTAATTTAATCGGGTTTAAATGGTAAGTTGTATATAAATGCTAATATTAACGTATTTAATCGCCTTTTTTTTGCTTATATAATTTAATTAAAAATTAAGGATATTATTAAGGCGAAAATACGAAAAACGTTAAATTGAATTGTTTATTTTATATAATTGCAAATACGAAAATATTATATTTTTTTATCGATATTATAAATAAATTAGGTTAAAATAAAGGTATTTAAGCTTACGTTATTTTTTCTTTAAAAAAAACCAAAATTCTGGTTTAATATGGCTTATTTTTAAATTCTAAACGGTATCGGCTTATAAGGCGTACCAAAATCCTTTTCGGGAAGCTTTTTAATTAAAGTTCTAAAATTATAAAGTCCTTTTTCCACTTTTTTATATACGTTAAAGGCCCCGTACCAGCTATATATATTAGTTATTTTACTAAATTTAAACGTGCCCTTTATAACGCTTATTAACTTAGGTAGAATAATACCAATTTCTTTAATATTTATAAACGTTTATTAGTAATAAGGGCTTATAATTATGCCGAAAACTTATTATTATTATGGCAAGGTAAAACGTTATTATTTTAACGTTTATTATTAATATCGTTTATATAAGGATATATTATTTAAGCTATACCGTATAAGGTAATAAAATAATACCCAGGAAACGAATATGCCTTTTATTAGTTATATGCCTATCTTTAATAAAAATAAGTACCTAAATAATTTTTATATTTCCGAAAACCTACCTTAATATTTTCCTTTTTAAATAAGCGCAATGAATCGGGTAATATTAAATTTATTTAATTATATAATTTTTTAAAATATAATTAAAATAATATATATTTATTTTTATTATAATTTTATAAATTAGGATAATATTTATAAAAGGTTATAATAATAATATAAAGGTCGTAACGGAATATAATTAATAATTAATGGTACCGGATTAAAAATGTTTTTATTAAAAAAGATTCGAATTTAAATAAATAAAGTTATTCCGTTATAAAAAGTATATTTTTTGTATTTCGGCCTTGTAAAATAATATCCGTTATTATAACGTTAAAAAATATTATAATTCTTAACGGTAATATTACCGGTAAATTAAAAAAGTTTAGGTTTATTACGTTCGTTAGCCTTTAACGGGCCTTAAAAAAGAATCTTTTTTTTATTATGTTATCGGACGTAACCGCGATTTAAGTCGAATTTGTAATTAGCATACAAGTATTCCAGGTGGTTAAAGAATGTAACGTTATACGGGTATTCGACGGCGTACGCGTTAGTCGTAAAGCTCGATATGTGCAACGTGTAACTAGGTATCTTTTTAGTTATTTAAAGAATTGCAGGCAAGTTTTCGGCCATTTTAGCGCTTAAAAATATAATGATTTTCCCGTTTAGGCATACGGGCCAACTAATGTTAACCGAGCAGCGTTTATATTAGCTTAATTTGATAAGGTATTTATTATTACGGATGCCGGTTACGAAATTATCGAAAAAAACCTTGCTAACGATATTTAGGATCGTTATATAATTATAATTTACGTACGTTAATATTTATACGCGCGATTTAAAAAGGTCGAAAAATTTCGGCTTTTATTTTTTTATCGGCGTAATAAATTCGTTTTTATTAAAAATTGAATAACGGGATATTTATGGTACGAAAAAAACTTAATACGGCTTTAACGTAAAGTTATAATAATTGCCGTTATTTAAACAAAATTAAATAATTATTTTCGTATTTAAATAAAGTAAAAAAAAATATAATTAAATATTTTTAGTATTTATATATATAAAGTGATTTAATTGCGTATATTTTGTTATTAATTACAATTAATAAAGTTTATTATTCGGTTTATTCGAACGTTTATAAAATATATTTTAATTATTTAAATTATACGGACATTTAATTTAATAAAATAATATTTTTTTAATTATTCCGTAGCTTAAATATTTACCTTAATAGTAATATTTAATATATTTATTATTTATTAAATTTTAAACGGTAACGATAAAATAATTCCAGGTATTTTTGTTTTTTTTCGATACCTGGATTATTTTTTATTAATATTCGAAATCTTTACGGATAATAAAAATATAATATTTAAATGGTATTTTTTCGACTGGATGCCAAATGGAAAAATAAGGTTAATCGAAAATATAAACGATATTACTTAATAAATAATTTTTAATATTTCGTTATATTTTAAGCCTAATTTAAACTTTTTACGAATTATGTTAAAGTTTTATATTTATAACCGGACATAATATAAATTTACGTTTATTTTTATTAAGGAAAGTTACGGGTTATTATCGATATTATATTTTTCGAAAACGTTTATAATAATAAAGATTTTGACGGTACGTTAATTAATATTTTTACGTTAACTGTAAAATAAAAAGGGATAATTCCGTATAGTTAAAAGCTTGTCCGATAAGCATAATTTAGGGTTTAAAATGTTATCGATTTCAGTTTGCCCTTATTATTTTATAACTTTTAAAACGAAAGCTTAAAGTTTGGAATGTTTTTTATAAATGTTCCCGAATTTTATATATAAAAGGATATGGTTGTAAGCCGGAAGTTTTAATAATTATTATTAACGGAAAAATTTCTTATTTAATTACGTCAGTTAAAAAAATTAAAGAAAAGGAATTTATTATTATAATTTTATTCGTTATAATAAATAATTTATAATTAGTTTTTAATTTTTACTTTTGTTTTTTCAAAGTTATTATAACAAATTTTTTATATTATATTATTTATACCTAAATAGGAAATATAAATAATAATTAATTATATAATAAGCGTTGGCCGTTAGGTAATTAATATGGATTCCGTAATTGATCGATAAAATTCTGATTCGATTAATATATTATAGATTTTTTTAATTAATTAGTTATGCCGTTTATTTATTAATTTTTATTTTTAAGTAATTATATATCCAAAACGAAAGTTATTATATATAGTTACTTTAGAATAAGGCATAATTTTATGTTAAATATATATGAACAAACTTTTTTAATTTTTTTAAAAAATATTTGCTAAATTTTGATTAGAGTTAAAAATAATATAATCTATTCCACCTTCTGGCCAAAATATTACGTATACGCTTTATTAACCAAAAAAAAAAAAAAAAAGCGGGGTTAACATCTTTATATAACCTTATATTATTAGAATATTAATAAAGTTTCGTATCCAACTATGTCGACTTATTTAACCAATATCGGCCGCTTTAGTAATTACGACGCATTTTTTTTAGCCGCAGTTTTACCGAAATTATTATATTATATTAACAGATTAACATACGGTGATTTAGTTTAACGGTAGCAATCTTTATAATTTTATATCCTTTAGTCCGTCCATTAGCTTTTAACCAGTTATATCGGTCCTTTAAAAGCTAATTATGCTGACCATTATGATCGGCCTTTTTATCGGCCGTTTAATTATCGAAATGATATATTTAATTATTAAAAGATATTTTGAATAAAAATTAAGTTTGTTATAATTAACCGATTACCTTTGTAAGCTAGCTTTTTAATTTAAAATATTAAACGTATTTTACAATAATTTAAGATTTTTATTAATTTATTTTTATAAAGCTATATATTACGTAAAAAAAGGAATAAAATAAGTACGGATATATTTCGGCAAAAATTAAAAAAAAAAGGAAGGGTAAAGGTAAAACCAAAAAAGCGTTACGAAATTATAAATAAGAAAAGTTGCTTAATTATATACGCCTTTCTTTATATTTCGATAATTTTTTAAAACTTTAAATTAGTAAATATTTATTTAAACAAATTTTTAATAATAATTTAGTTAATTAAAGGTTAATTTAAAATAAAGGCTTTTAAATAGCCCCGAAAATAGCAGAATTAATGCCTAATACTTAGATTAACGGCTAATTTCGTTAATTTTGGTAAGGGATTGGCGTTAAATTCGAAATATGTTAATCGTTACCTTAATTAAATAAACTCGATTAAAGTTTGTATATTGGGTATATTTAATTTATAAATCCGGTTTTTGTTAATAGAAATAAAAATTATTAATTTTTTTATCTTAAGATATATCGATTTTAAAAATATGGATTTTAACGCGAAATAATTTTTTTTTGTTACGGATGTTTTTTAACCATAAAATGCAACTTTATAATATTATAAAATTATTATTTATATAATCAAATATATACTCTAAAGCTTGGCAAAATGCGTAGATATTAATTTTTAATAAATTATCTTAAATTCGTATTAATTTAGTTACTGTAAAAGTATAAATTAAATAATTAACCGTCGAAAATCGAGCATTTGCAAGCGGCTTTGTAAATTTATTATATTTTTATTTTGCAACCAACTAATTAAACGCGCTTATAGGGCGTGTACGAAAGTTAAGTTTTAAAGGTTTTAAAAGCGGAAATTACGGGGTTAGAAGTTGATAAATTATACGGCGATACCTTTTAAGTTTTAGTAGTCGTTATATATATGTTTTTTCTGATACCGAATAAATTTGTTATTAATTACGGTAAAAAAATGTTACGGTAATTCGTTAATTTATTTTATAATATTATCCGCCGTTATATAATTAAGAAAGATAAAAGATTATATAATTTTTATTTTTTTTCGTTTTTATTTTTATTAAATATTAATTTAATTTTATTTATTTATGTTTTAAATATATTTAAGGTAAAAATTATTTATTTTAAAAATATTAATAATAATTATAATTATATAATAATTATTATTTATTAATATTATTAATATTATTATTATTATTATTATTATTATTATTATTATTATTATTATTATTATTATTATTATTATTATTATTATTATTATTATTATTTTTATTAATATTAAGGTTATATTTATTAAATATTATAAATTTATAATAATCGAAGTTAATATAATATATATATTTATATAAGGTTAAATAAATCCAAGCTTTAATTTTTAAGTTAAACGAAATATATAAAGAATCATTATACGATATAATTTATACGATAAATATAATACCTAGTAATTATTTTCGAAAGTAATAACTAATTATTGGTTTTTATTACGTATATTTAAAAAGAATTTATTCGGTTTAATAATTTTTTATATTAATATTTTTAGCAAAATATTTTAAATATTTCTTTATAACGGCTTAATTTCCGGAACGGACGTTTTTTTTAATGTATAATATTTAAAGTATATATTTAAATTTATTTATCCCTTATTAAGGTTAATATTTATTTACGATATTTTACTTTTTATTATTATATTTTACAAACTTTTATAATAAATATTAATATTAACGACGTTTTTTAATATATATTTTCGGAATTTTGTTATATAATTTCGTTATAAAGTTATATGCAGCATCTAACTATTTATTAATAAGTTTTTAATTTAATGCTTTTAGGAAGTTGGTTCCTGTTATTTTTTGGGGTTCGATTTACTTATAAGGTTAATTAACGTACGTTAAAATCTTGTTATTTATTAAAAGAATAAAAGAATAAGGTTTAAAAACGAAGGTACGGCCGATTTTATAATTTTATATAAAGATAATAATAAAATTAGCGGATTTTTTTAATATTTAAATAATTTAGACGCTTATATTAAGCTACTTAATCCATTCGCTGATTGGAAAATAAGAAACGATAAAAAAGGCGACAATTTTAAAAATATAATAAAATCTATTATTTCTTTAGCGAAAAAGGCCGGTTTTAAGCTTTATTATAACATAACGGTTATTATCGAATGTTATAAAGAATACGATTCCGTTATAATGCCGGTTTTACTTTTTAAATTAACCTACCGGCTTAATAAAGCAAAACGAATAAGGTTTATCGAAAATATTATTTATTTTATAATACGGTAAAAACTTAAATAAGTCCCGGAATATCTAAAAATAATTATAATAAATCCGTTTTAATTATAATATTAATATTAATTAATAAACGTGAATTAAGTTTTATGGTATAAAGGAAAATTGGAAAAGGAATAAGATTTCGGATTATTTGAAAAATTAGACGGTAATATATATAAATTTATGCAAATCGATAACAAGTTTAAATTTTATAACTTAACGCCTTAAATATAATATTAAAAAATTCCGTTTTTTATATAACTTTACTTAAGAAGAATTATTATATTTAAAAAATAATAATTATAACAGTACGTTATTTATACAAAAAAAATATATATATATAATATATTAATTTATACCTCCAAGTTCTATTTTTTTTTTAATAAATATTAATAGAATTTATATTTTTATTTATTTAAAGTTTAAATATAAATTATTCGTATTAAAATTTTTTAAAAAAAGTTTTAAATTAAATAATTATAATGCGTTAAAAAAAAGATTAACAATAAAATATATAAATTATAAAAATTATATTTTTCTTTTTAATTATATAAATAATTACTTTTATTTTTTAATACCTTTAAATATTAAATAAAATTACCTAATTAATTTCCGATATCACGTTATTAATATAATATATATCGTAACTTACGTTAAATACGATTATTTGTTACGTAAAAGCTTTAAAATAAAATAAAATACGAATTAATTCCGTAAGCAAAATTTTTAATATATTAACGTTAAAAGCTTTTAATATTTCTTGTTATATAAAATAATTCGATTTAAATATAAGTTAAATAAAAAATAATATAATAATTTTTTAATACAACATATATATACAATGCTTTCCGCTTTATTCGAATACGTTAAAAGCAAAAAAGGCGAAATATTTTCAATATTGTTCTAATAATTAGTAATATCCACTCGTTTATTTAAAATTTTCCTTATATTTTCTAAGCCGTTTTTTATCCGATATAGCGAAAATTAAGCGTTAAAATATATATTGGTAATAATAACTGTATAACGGAGGCTATCCTGCTGCTTATTTCTACGTTCGGTTATTATTATATTTTTTAATAAAGTTATTACTTTAACTATTTTTACGTATGTAAGCCTGGAAAGTATATGTATATCGTTAAGGATAAGTTCGTTAATTACTTTAAATATATTTATTATATAAGGGTCTATAAATTTAGCAGTTATTAAGAAGGTAATTTTAATTAATAAATCTAATTATGGTCCGTAAATGCGTTTTATGTATATAGTAAAAAAGGCGTTTCCGTCGTTTTTAATAACCTGCTAAACAAGTTTATTACTTTAGATATATACGGAAAGTAAGTATATATCTTATTTTTTAAAGGCCGGCTAAACGTACAAATAATAATTTTCGAAATTAAAAATTAATATTAATTAATCGTAATTAAAATCGAACGTATTAATATAGCTTTCGTTTTCATTATTTTCTAAGTTTATTGCTTTTAGTTTCTATCTAATATTTTAAATATTTCGATAATTAAGCAAGTTAACTAAAAAATTCGGTAAAGTTATATTAAAATGTTACGTAAAAGCGGAACGGTTAATTTAAGAAACCAAAAAAGTAATATAAATGCTAATAATTATTAAAACTAATTTATTACAAAGTTATATATATGCTAATTATATTATATAAAAGCGAGATTTTTAATTAAGGTATATTTAAATAAACTTTTTTAAAACTTGCTGGTTAGCTTAATTCTTTATTAATCCATTTCCGTTAATAATAACCTTATTTTTATTAACTTTTTCCTATTTTAGTTTTATTTTTATTTCGGCTCGTTTTTATAATTTTCCGTTTCGGCTTATTTTTGCTAAATTATTTCCGTAAACCTTTTTTTGCTTTTTTTTATTTTATATATAAGCCGCCTTTAGCTTGCTTATTTACGCCCGTTTCTTGATTTAGCTTATTTCCGCCTTTTTCCAGTTTTGTTTATTTTTACCATATTCCAATTTCTTTTTGTTTTATTTCCATCCTTTTTTTATTTATTTAATTATTTTCTTTTTTAGCTAATAAAGGCGAGTTATATTATAAATAATTAATTTTTTATTAAACTTAATTTAAAGAATTTAGTTAATATTATTAATTAAAATAAATAAATTAAATGTTAAGTAAATTCTATTATTATTTTGCAAAAATAATATATAAAAATAATAACAAAATAATTACTTAATATAAAACCTATTTCCGCGGATATATTTTCCAAATCGTATACGAATTAATCGGAATATTTTAACGTTTCCTAAAAATTAATGTTAATTTTTAAACCGAAAAATTATTAATTAATATTAAAATTTTTCGATAAAATTTTATATATAAACGTTTTTATATACGGATATAAAAGTTAACCGTACGCTTATTTAAGGATTTTTATAAAATAAAACTACTTCATAAAAAAATTAATTCGGTTTTTTTAATTC
This sequence comes from Monosporascus sp. CRB-9-2, assembly GCA_004155915.1. Lineage (NCBI taxonomy): Eukaryota > Fungi > Ascomycota > Sordariomycetes > Xylariales > Monosporascus > Monosporascus sp. CRB-9-2. Next base: position 22,374 of record QJOA01000099.1, read on the forward strand.
GAAAAAAGGTATTAGTATTTATTCCGGCAATTTCGAAATTATTTAATATATATATTTTATTTAACCTTTTTTATTACTTACGCCTTTATTAAGTAGATATTATTTTTATAGTATAATTATAGTACCAATTATTTACCGAATATAAAGTAAATAAAGCGAGCTTATTTTTAGCTTATATATTATTTTAAGATATTTTGGGGGGCATATTAATATATTTAATGCCTATATTTTTTCCGATAACGTTATTAATTTTTAGTTGTTATTTATATTAATTAAAAATAATCCTGGTAATAACGTAAAAGTTGATTTTTAAAATTATTTTATTTGTTAAATATCTTTTTCGACGTTGGAGTTTTTTAGGTATAAGGTTTGCTTTTAATTATTTATCCAGGTCAACGTTTACTTCCGTAATAATTATTGCTATTTTGTACTGCTTAATTATATTATTTCGAATTACCGAATCGAAATCGATATTTTACCTAAAAAGTAGTTTTTATTTAAAGATAAAACTTTGGAAATAATCGCTGTCGCCGATATTAACCTTTACCCTTTATATTAACCAGAAAATATTTAAAAAATTTTGCTTTATTTATAAAAGAACTTGTCGGATAAAGATATGATTACCGTATCTAATCCGGATATTAATTGCGGTTTACTACCTAAAAAAAGAAGGCGATTAAAAAAAGTATACTAGCGTTTACTTAACCGTAACGAACCATAAAACAATATGTTATACGTTTTAAAAAGGGTAAAGCGATAATTAAATAAGTTACCGAAATAAAATAAAAACGCGGAAGATTTAAAAAAATTATAATAATAATTTAATATTTCCGATTAATTTTATCGTACGTATATAAATAAAACGTTAATTAAAAATGCCAATTACGTTATACGTAAATCTTATGAATACGAAAGGTTTATTATTATTAAAAAGAATTATATTAAATATATTTTTATTAAATTTTAAAAAAGGATTTTTATTTTAGATATAATAAAAGGAATTGTTAATTAAAGGAGGGGGGGTTTACTATTTATATATACGTAACCTAAAGCTTCTACGTCCCACCTTTAAAAGCAACAACTTCTGTAACGGAACCAGAAATTAATCAGAAAATAATAACGGTACCCCGAATTACGAGCCCGTATTTTCATAATTAATAACGTAATTATTATAAATAAGTCCCCTTTTCTTCCTTAGCCTCGATCTTCTTGAATACTTCGAAACTAGCCGAACTCCTCCATTTCGATTTTTCGTAATCGCTTCTTTACGGGCCAGCTTTACCGATAACATGCCTAAAATTTCGTTATCCCGGATTTAACCAAACGGGCCGGTATTATCTAATCCAGAACCGTCGATCTTAATACGTAAGTAATTTTTATTAATACCGATATAATTAATATAACGTAAAGCGTATACATTCCCGACAATATATACAACGATAATAATTATTATAATTAAATAATAATTAGAACGGTACTTTATTAATATCGAAGCAAACGTAAAAAAATACCTTTCCGTACTTATTAAGGAAATAATCCAGGTCCGGGCCCGTCTATAATAAAGCATAAATCAAATACCTTTAATAATTATATTTACGAAAAAATATGCAAATATTAACATAAAGCTTAAATATATATTATAAAGTATAATAATAAATAAAGGCGTTTTACGGAAAATATTAAACTTTTTTTAATATACTATTACTTTCGTTTATTTATTCGCTTACGAATTTTATAATATACCGGGCCTATTTAATATTCCAAAACTACATTAAACCGTTTCCTTATAAACGGTAAAAAATTTATATTTTTTTTTTACTCTTTATACATTATTATAACGTTATTACTCGTATTACTAAATTAAACCCGAAAACCGATAATTAAAAAGATAAAATACGGTTAATCGTTCGAACTGCTAAATAAAGTTCTTTTATAAAAGAAACCTTAAAAATATCCTTTAAATAACGCGGAATAATTCTTTCTTTTAAAGCTTAGCCTTCCCTATATTTAGCATTTAACCCTTACGTCGTTTATATAAAGTCCTAATAACCAATTTAATAATTTTTGCGTCTAGTCGAAATTAAATAAATCTGCTTATTAATAATTACAAAAAAAAGGGAAAATAAAGTCAAAATAATTTGCTATTAATAAAATCAAATACCATTTCCTTTTTAACATATAATAATAATCAAAAAGATGGCAAACATTATAAATCCCAGCTATTATCTGAAGAAAAAGCTTTTATAAAAATCGGCTATATTTTTTATAATACCGGATCCGGAAATTTATTAATTTCCGGCTAGTTATATAAAATATTTAGATACTTTAGCCGGGTATATTACGTTAGCATAATAAAAAGGTATTAATTTTTCATATATTTTATATATTCGGATATTAAATTCATTGCTAAAATAATATTACATATCCGGGTTCGTTATTTCGGCGTAATTAATATAAGATAATTTGAAAAATTACCGTTATTTTAAAACGAAAACGTATTATTACCGTAGAAGCTAAAAAATTCCGAAAGTTCCAAATATATAATAAAATATATATATAATAATCTGGTAAAAATAAATGCTTGCTTAATTAATAATATAATTAGGTTATAATTAAATATTATTTTTATTATTTTTATTATAATAAATAAATTCGAATATTTATTCGGAATTGGTATAAATTCGATAAACTGTTCGGTAATAATTACATATTTATAAATCCTTAACCGTATTTATATAAGTTACGTCAAATTAAGTAATTAATAAAAACGTTTAATATCGTTACGTTATTTCGAAAAGGATTTTAAGGAAAGCTAAATTCGTAATATTTTATAAACAAATTTGGATTTTTAACATTTTGTACTTTTTTAAATTATATTATTATTATAAATAAATTAATATTAATATTAACTTAAAGACTTTTAAAATAAACAAGTTAATAAAAGTAATAAAACAGTATTATTAAAATAACGTTTATACCGGATTATTTTATATATATACGGATATATTTTGATTATAAGGCAAAAATTAGGTAAAGAAATTAAGTATTATTTATACTTAATTAATTTATTACTTTTTAAACCGCCTTTCTTACCGTGATTTCCAGCCCTACTTTATAACATTCGAATAGACCACGTAATCTAAAAGCTTTATAATCCCTTATACGCGTCCTTACCCCCGTTATAACTCCGCTTTAATTAAGTGAACCTCGTTAAATCGTTATCTTTACCATATTAAAAGCTTTTTAGCAACCCCATCGTTTATCCTCTTTTCTTTATACAAACTAAATAAGCCGTAAAGCTGATACTTTTACCATAAATATACGTTATAACTAAAAAAATTAAAAAAGATTATATTTAAAAATTTTACGTTAAATTCTTTAATAAAATACCTATTAAAATTTATTAAATAATAAATAGTTATTAAAATACGTATAAATAAAATTATAAAAACTTTTTAATATACAATAACGTAAATATAATAAATATTACGGTTAAAATTAATTTAAAATTTAATAATTATATTACAATATTTATTATTATATTTTAAATAATTTAATAACGAAAACGTTATAAAATTATTAAATAATATTATTTATGTCGCATTAATTAAATAAATTTAAAAAATCTTTTTTTTACGATATTATTAAAAAGTTATTATTACGTATACGTAAAAAATATAGCAGTATTATAAATATTATAATATATTTTATAATACATAGTTATAACGTATATTTAAAGCTATTTTTATATCTAACGTCAGCTTTTATATTTATTATTTACGATTCGTATTTTAAATAACTTAATAATATATATATCGTAAAAAAATATTATTAATATTATTTATATAATTATACGTAAGCAAATTAAATAAAGTAGGTTTTGTTATATATAAAAAAAAATTAAACAATATTAATGTATATTATAACGTATATTTAAAAGATATTATTTTTAAAATAATGTATTAAAATTTATATAAACTTAATTAAATATAATAACGTAATTATAATAATAAATATTATAATAATAATTAAACCGATTAATAAAATTTTATTATTATTATTTTCGCGTAATTTAAGATAATTAATTAATATTAATATCGTATACTTTTATTATATTATTATAAAATAATTCTTTTATAAAAAACCAAATTATTTATAAAAAAAATTATAAAAATTATTAAATTAAAATTATTCAAAAAGAATTTAATAATAAAATATAAAAAAGTAACTTTTAAAACAATTTATATAACTTTTTAAACCCCTTTTTTAACGTACTGCTATATCTTTTAAAGCTAGGTAACTTATAATATAAAAGGTTTTTATTTAAAGGTTTAAAAGTATATTATATTAAAATTATTTTTTTAAAAAATTATTTTATTTCGATATTTACTCGAAAAAGGTTCTGTTATTTTTTATATAATACTTTATAATATTTTTATTACCTATTATATTTACTTTATCGCTATTCCGGTCTTAATTTCGAAACTATTATAAACTTTTATAAACTAATCGAAAAGTGGGCCGACGGCGGTACTCTAGATACCCCCGGAAAAAATATATATTATATCTGCTATAGTTATTATTATTAAAAATTATAACTATATATATACGTCTGCTAAGCTAATAAAGCTTAAATCATTACATAATTTTTAACAGTTATAAAGTTAAAAATTTTATTATTATAAGTAATATCGGAATTAAAAATATCGTAAAAAGTAATACCGTATATATAAACTTTAAAACAAACGTTAGAGGCTTTATTATACGGTAATATACGTTACGGCAAAAATATCGTTACCGGCGGTAATAAACGCTTTATATTTTCGAAATATTGCCGTAGTTTTTTTAATATTATATTATTATAACATTATATAACCGAAAATATAAAAACATTTTTTAAAAGCTTTTTATTTTATTTTAAAACGAATTTCGTAATAATTTTATTTAAATAAACTTTAACTTTATTATATTTAATAACAAACTTATTTATTATCTTATTTCCGTTTCGGAATAAACGTAATATATAACTATTTTTCTAACCGTAAATAACAAAAACAGCTATATATATCGTAAATAAAATAACACGAATTTATGATATATTAAAATAAACATAATAAATAAATATAATAAATATAACGTTAATAATACGTATAATAAAAAATAAAAAATTAAGGAAATAATTTAAATACAAAAATAAAACAAACTGTATATTTTTATATATATAAAAAATTACGTTATTAATTTTAAAAACGTTAAAAAAATTATATTTTTACTTTTATTTGAATTAATATTTACTAATTTATTCTTTTTAACTTTTTTATAAATTCGCATTATAACTTTATATATAAATAAAAATATACGTTTTATTATATTTATTAAAATTTAATTCCGTTGTAATAATATATAATAATAATAATTATTAATATTATCGTCGTTTTATAACGTTTAATTATAAATTACTTATAATATTATATTTAAATAAAAATTTTATTATCTTTTTAAATAAACTTTATTACGAAATAAAACGTAATTAAAAAATACAGCGCAAATATTAATTAATAAAAAATAACTTAAAATATTAATTTATATTATTAAATAATATATAAACTTTTAAAATTTTAAAATTTAAAATAAGTTTATTTTAAAACTTATTAATTCTTATATTTATTTTATTAATTTTTTATATTTATTTTCATAAATATCGTAAAAATATAACGATATTTTATTTTAATTATAATTATTTATTTATAATAATATTAAATAATAAAAGATTATATATATTTAAATTTACGTTATTTATGTTATATAAATTTAAGCCTTTCGTAAATATTACAAAAACTTTAAGTTTATTAAATATTACGTACGTCCTGAAGGTAATTTTTAAGTAACCTTTTGCCAAAATACCAGCCTTAACCCGACGGCTTATTTAATTTATATAAAAAAAGGGGGATAAGCGGTAAAGTTGCAAAAAAACGTTTAATATGGTAAAAATAACGATTTAACGAAATTAACCTAATTAAAGCTTATATAATTTACCGTCTTTATTATTTTATAAGGCGGACCAAGGCAATCATTACCAAAAACGCCTGTATAATATATAATTTGGTACCGTATATAGGCCCGGACGCCAATAAAGCCTACGTTTTTCTAAAAAAAAATACTTAGATTTAGGGGCATAGTTCTTAAAATATTTTGCGGTTTTAATAGGAACTGCCGTACTAATACAGGAGCCAAACGTAAAAAAATATCCCTTTTCGAACTTATCCCGGAAGCGTCCGCCATAAAATCCTTTATTATAAACGTTAAATTAAGTAATAATATTTAAAAAAGAAATACCTAAATATTAAGGTATAAAAACTTAAATTAAGGCAATTCGGCAAAAAAAAATTTTATGGAAAATATTAATTACGGAACCCGATTTATTAAACGTTATTATACCGGGTACTTATTTAATAACGTACTTTAAAATTAAACCGAACCGCTTTCCTATAAACGGCAAAGGTTCATATTTTGCCTTTTTTATAACGTTACCGCTTATTTAAACGATTTCGGTAATTAACATATTATCGATTTTTAACATTAATAAAATTATAATTAACCTTATCCCAAAACTAATAGCCCTAGCTATAACCATAATTGCTGGATTATTAATAATTATAATAATTATTTTCATAACGGTTATAAACGTAAAAAATAAATATATAATCTTAACCATTACCTTATAATAAGCTTTATAATTTATATATATATAAGCATAAAATTAATAATACCTAAAATTTTTTGCGCCATTAAATTATTTAATTTACCAACTTATATTAACCTTATTTCCGTAATTAATTAAGTTATAATTAAGTTTATCCAAACTTTAGTAACCCCCATAATTATTAAATTAGCATATCTTGCCATAAAAGCTATAATAGGTATTCGTATAACACCATAAGCCGTAACGAATATAATTATAATCTTAACCGTTCCCTTGTAATCGGTTTTGTAATTTATATATGCATAAATACAAAACCGGCTATATTTAAATTCGTTTTATTATTAAAAAATTCAACTTACCGATATTTATGGTATCCTAACGGAAGGTTAAAAGTGATAATACTTTTCCGGGCGCGTTTTTTTACCTTAGGTTTATCTTAAAAGTTAAAATTAAAATAAAGGTTTTAAAATTAAGGAACTTTAAAAATTTTCTGCCGACCTAAAGCTTTAGGCATTAAACGGACGGATTATACGCTTTTTATATCTTAAATAATCGTAAAGGACCATCGGTTTTTGTTTAAAAAAAGGTAAAAATAAATTAAAATATTATTTTTTAAACTATTTATCGATATATTAATACGTTATTTATAAACTAAAGACGTTTATAATAATTAATTAAGCTTTTCGAAACCCGGATTTACCTTATTACGGATGGAAATATAAATCTTTTAATTCAACTTTATATATAAATTATTAAATATAAAAACAAAACGTTACCGTCGTATTCTAACAACTTAACAACTTTGGCCTTATATTATCGTACTAAAAAACTAAAAAAAATAAAACTTATTAATATACCATATTTCTAAGCTAATTTATACCTATTACTAATAAAGCCAACGCTTATTTAAATTTCCCATTTATGTACTTAATTTATATTTATAATTCCTTCGAAACCCTTAATAATGGAAATAATTTAAGCACTTATATTTTCGTATTATAACAAACCCTGTTAAACGTTTTAAATCTTTTTAATTTTCTAAATATATTAGGCTGTAAGGTATATATTTACAAACTTTCCCTTTATTAAATTATAATATAAATTAACAAATTTTAATTCGATATCGCTTCTTTTTTATAAAAAAGAATTTCGTAACGGTCGGTCGAAAATAAGGAAAAATAAGCGTTAATAAAGACTAAAAATTATTAATAATTTATTAAAACATAATATGTTATAATTTATACCATAATATTATTTTTTATATCGTAATTAAGCAAACGTATCGGATTTAAAGGTTAATAAAAATAATAATATTAATATATAACGTTATCGTTAATATATTTAATATACCCGTTAAAATTAGCTTACTTTTTTTAAGGAAGTTATAAATCTTTCCGGGTACGTAAAGGCGATTTATTAAAAATATTTAAAAAGCTCTGCTTTTCCGTAACGTCGGTATATATAATAAAATAATTAATATATAAAACTTTTTCGGAACCTTTAATCGTAAAAACAATTTAAGTACTTATATTCTCGTATTATAATAAACCCTGTTAAACGTTTTAATTTTTTTTAATTTCCTAAATATATTAGGCTATAAAATATACATCTACAAACTTTTTTTTCGTTAAAACATAATATAAATAGGCAAGTTTTAATTCGATATCGCTTTTTTTTGTAAGAAAAAATTTCGTAACGGTTGGTCGGAAATAAAAAAAAACAAACGTTAATAAAAACTAAAAATTATTAATAACTTGCTATATATATAATACGTTATAACTTATACCATAATATTATTTTTTATATCGTAATTAAATAAACGTATTAAACCTAAAGGTTAATAAAATTAACGATATTAATATACGACGGTATCTTTAATATATTTAATATATTTGTTAAAATTAACTTAATTTTTTTAAAAAAGCTATAAATTTTCCCGGATAAATAAAAACGATTTATTAAAAGTACTTAAAAAGTTCCGCTTTCCCGTAACGTCGGTATATATAATAAAGTAATTAATATATATTATTTTTAAAACGCTTTAAAAAGTTATTTTTAAAAAGTTTAAAAAAATTCGTCGGTAGGTATTAAAATTTACAATAATTTAAGTCCATTTAATAAATATCCCGATTACTTATATTTATAAATCCCTAGTAATTTTGATAATAAATAATTATTAAAGTTTATATTTTTATATAGTTATACGTATTTAATATATAATTATTTCTAATACGTAAAAGATTTTAAATTTAATATTATTATCCTTTATTATATTTCCGTTATTTATTATATCGCCTTCGTAATATCGAAAAAATAAAAAGGAATTTGGCGGCCATTAAATAAGGCCTATATTACCAGATCGGGTTTAATATCCCGTTTCGATTTCTTTTATTATAAACGTAATACACCCGCGGGTTATTAACGCCCGCTCCGTAAATTATAAATTTATATTATTAAAAATAAAAGTTACATTTACTTTTATTTAGCATTAAAATTATAAATTCAGCGGAAATCTAAATTTTAAATTTTAACGGCGTTTAATGTTCCTTAATACGTAATCCGTATAATACGTATAATATCGGCCGGAAAAAGTTTTATTACGTTTAGTTCTAAATACCTTTAAAGATAAAATTTAAATATTATAATAATAATAACAAAATCCGTTTAATTACCGGTTTTTAATATATAATATAATTTATAGGTAGAAATTATCTTTATAAATATAACATACAAAATAGTTATACTTAAATTCCCCGGGCCATTTATATATTATATATATATGCCGTTTTAAAATTAATCCGAAAATTTTCCTTTATATGTTATCTTTACTCGTCGTTTATACGGGAAATCACGGTAAAAAAGGCGGTTCGAAAAGTAACGAATTAATTATATTTAACTTATTTTAAAAACCCTGCTTAATATAATAAATAGGCCCTTTTGGGCTAACATCTGCGTTTTACCTTATTATGGTAAGAAGTATTATGGGAAGTACCGTAGAAAGTACCGTGAAAAGGACCGTAGGAAGTACCGTAAAAAGGACCGTAGGAAGTACCGTAAGAAGTACCGTGGAAAATACCGTAAAAAATACCGTAGGAAAGACCGTAAAAAGGACCGTGGGAAATACCGTGGGAAATACCGTAAAAAGGACCGTGGGAAGAACCGTGGGAAGGACCGTAAAAAGGACCGTAAAAAGGACCGTAAGAAATACCGTAGGAAATACCGTAAGGAAAAGCGTAAAAAAAAAGGTACCAATTACCGTAAATATCGTCGTCTAGGACCCACCGTTTCGTCCTGGAAACCTTAACTATCTTAGGCTGGCTTTAACAAGGACGTACCGTTATCTAAGTCTATAAAAACAACCGCCGCTAAATTAAGGCATACCTTTATTTCTTTACGGCAGTATATATATAAAATTCAAAAAAATTTAGTTTAAAAATTATAACTTAAATACGTTCCCTTTTAATCGGAGGCCTGGTTTTTTCCTTTTAGGGCATTTCGGATATTAAGCTTAAAATTTTATATACTTATTTTTTATTAAACGTTAACGGATTTTTCGAACTTTAAATAACTATATAGTAACATTTTTACGAATATATTATTAAAACTTTATAACTTTTATAAACGTTTAATTATATTAAAACGTTAACGTTTCCTTTTATTTTTAATTTTTTAATACCAAATATTCTTAAGCCGTTTACGTTAACCGATTTTAAAATTTTTGCAAAAATTAACTTATTATAAATAATATATTCCTTATTAAATGGATTTTTTCGCTAAAGTTACCGTATTTACGTATCCAGCTACTTTTTCACTTAAATTACCCCTAAAACCAAGCTTAATACACCTTTTTAATTAACTAATAACGATAACAAAAAATTTTTAAGTTATTTTTCCTAAACCGTTACTGCCGTTTCTTATAATTACGCCTACTTTTAATAAAAGATTTATTACTTAGCAAAACCGCTCCTTTTAATTAAATATCCTAAACAATACGGATAACGGTAACGAAAACAAAAACAATTTTAATAAAAAATTTACTAAAAAAAATTAGGTAATAATTAGGAAAAATTAGCACCAGACGGCATATCTCCTTTCGGTTATGCGCTTACTCGGCAGGTTCTTTTCGGAAAAGTTCGCCACTATCGCCATCTTTATCGCCTCGAAGGTAATAAAAGGTAAGGTTATCCCTAATAACAAAAGCAGGCTCGGGTTTAGCATTAAATGCCACAATTTCGTCCACCTCAAAAAAGTCGACTGACATAAACTTCCGTAATCGGCCTCGGTCGGCGTCGAGCTTTTAAATAAGCTTATATTTATGGCCCAGTCCTTATCCAGGCCCGCGGTTACGTAATTCTTTCTAAACCAAACGGGAAATACGTTCGGTAACTTAAATCCGTTCGTATCTAAACCCGCCGGACAAGAATAACCCCCCTGCCGCCGGCCTTAATAATTATTTATAAATAAAAAAACGCGGGATAACGTTCGAAATACTACCCGGGGTAATAATAAAAAATATCTTTATAATAATAACCATAACAAAGCTTTAATTCGGATACCGCATCAAAACCCCCGCAAAATTTAACGTATACTTAATACCGTAAGGTACAAAACGATAATTCCGGATGCGCATACGTCACCATAACCAATCCCTTTACCAGGCACGACCTTATGCTAAAAAATATTAAATCGATCGTTCCCGTAACAAAATCCAAAATAAACACGTCGAAAGTTACGTCGGTTATAACCGCGTTCAGGCATAAATATATAAAAGCGATTATATCCCTCCTTAAAAAAATCTATTAATTTTCGGATTTAATTACGTATCCGAACGTTTCCAGGACGATACTCGTAATAACGTACTTAGCTCCGTTTAAATATATTTACGTAAAAATCAGCCCGTACGAAAACGGCATATTGCCTCCATTCGCTTTCGTAATATCGTACTTACCTTCCGCCTACTTCGGGTCGACGCCCTCCGTACAGGTCCTAAACCAAGCCATATTTATTTACGCGGTTATTATTAGATATAATTACTTAAAAAAAACCAAATTAACAATTACGAACGATATGCTGGATAAGGACCTATACTTATCGAAACTAGCGATAATATTAAGATACTTATATATATATTCGGTTATAGGCGTAGCCTTCGTTAATAATTACCTTATAATCGTATTTAATAACACCAAAAAGGTTAAATATTCGTTATTATTCTCGGAATAATTGGAAAATATTATCATAATTTACAAAAAGTATAAAAAAAAAATCTTTATCGTATTTCTAAACGCCGACGTAAAAGTTATAAAAAACGTTTTTAAGTTATTTAAAGGTTTATCGGAATACGTACGTTATACCAATATCGTAACCCGGCTTTAATTAATAAGCTAAACGTAACAAAAGTTAAGATTTAATCCTTTATTAACGATACCATTACGCTTTCGAAAATACCGTACATAAACTTATCGGCGTCGACCTATATAAAATCTCGTACGTAACCTTTAAATAATATAAATATAAGGCCTCGACCTTTAATATAATCGTAAAAACAAAGCCGATTATAAACTTAATAAAATTATTAATTAATTACGTACCTATATAATTTTTTTACGATTTTTTAAATATAATCGAATCTTTATACGATAAAATAAATAAATACGAATTAAATAATATCCTTTAGTAAATAAACGTAAAAAAAAACGACGATATATATATATATGTATAATTATTAAAAGGTAATATGCCGTTATTAATAAAATAAACTCGAAGCAAATCTTAAATAAAAAGAACGAAACGGTTATAAAAAAGTTCTTAAATAAATTTAAATTTTTCGCCGAAACCATAATAAGAAATATAAAAAAGGTTTATTTTACGTTTGCGGTTTTGCTTTACGTTATCGAAAAAAACCGGAACATTTACGAATATAAATCGCAGCCCGTAGGCCCGCTTATAAAGAGGTACGACGGCATAATTATGCTCGAGAATATATACGTGCCTATGCTTAAGTCGGCCGGCGAAAACCCCGTAGTAAATAACGAAATAATCGGCGAAATCCCCGTAAAAGCTTTTAACATAACGTTTAATCTTTTCGAACCCGTCCAGAAAAAATGGTAATAATATAAGGTCCTAAAGGTTAACCCGAACGAAAACGTATCCTTTATAAACAAAAGCTTCGAAAAAATCCAGCCGATCGTAAAAAGCATAATATCGCAATTCGTATCAAAAAAAGACATAAAAACATATTTAATATTTATACGTAACCTTGTTTTCTTATAAATAAATAAAAATATACCCATAACCATATTCGTAACGGCGTTCGTATACCAAACTTTAAAACAAGGTCCGAACGTTAACATAAATACGTTACTATCATTATTATTTACGTATAAATTTAATTATTAAAAAAAAATTATACGATCTCAAGTTATTATTACGTTTTAATTAACGTACCTTAATATCCTTTTCGTACTCCCGGCAATACCTACCGTTTCGCGTAAAAACCTTTTTATATCCCCGTATATAATCCCTTTTAAAAATTCGATTTTTGTTACATAACCGAACGGAATTTTTTCGACAGTTTTGTATATTTTCGCAATAATACGCACCTTCGTATTCGATAAAACGGTATTATACATATATTCGATTATGATTATATAATTTTTCGGCTTCGTAATTTTCTTAACAAATACGTATTTATACGAAATCGTAATTATTATTTTAAAAGCGACTTTATACACCTTTAAAAATACCTTTATTTCCGTACTTTCACATTTTTATTTATAAATAGGCCCGTTTACCACGAACAACCTTATTTTTCGACGCAGCCATCTTCGCGTACCCGAAAAAGCCCGTCGATACCGCCTTATATATACGTTCGGACGAATTTTTTTCGAATTTAATTTTTACTTCCGTATTTGGCCTTATAACTATTAATTCGATTACAACCGGGTTCACGTTTAAAAACGGAATCGAAACAATATATTTAATAAGGTTTATAATTACGGTAAAAACTAAAACCCTAAATTTCCTTTAAATAATTACTATTAATTCGGATTTAATTTTATATTTATATAATAAAAATTTTAATAACTTGTCGAAATTTAACATAACGTAAACAAAATTAGCTTTTTTTATCGTTTTAAATAATATACCTAAAAGGTATTTCGGAATATTTGTTCCAAATCGGTTCCGGACGATACTTTAAATAAATATATTACGATAATTACGTATTACGATTAATATATAAATGACGTTTATTTCAAATAAAGCCGTTAAATATGCTACGAATATAAGCAGATAATTAAAAGGTAAACCCGGAACTTTATTAGCAGCTTACTTATATATAGGTATATTTATTAACATATATATACAATATGTGATATATACGAAACTATAAGCCTTACCTTGGTTAAGGAAAAGTCCGGGCAGTTAATAAGGTACGATAAGGGCAAAACCCTTCCCGCGGGTACATTAACGGGATATAAAGGGGTCGTCGACTTCGAAATGATCGAAAATACGGATTTATCCACATTTTACGACAAACGTTCGGTTTACCAAAAAGTACGCGGTTATTATTATGGCGGCGGCCGGATATAATTAAAAGCGTATACATATTCGTAAACCGATCGTTAAATACCGCTTTAATTTCGTCCCGTTCCGGATATACGGAAAACGTTAAAATACGAAAAAGGTTCGGAAGCCGGCGTAACGTTCGAATTTAAGTATTAGGCCAAAATTTCGGGAAGAAATATGCCGGAAAATTAAATTATTTCCGAACTTTATATTACGATTACGAATAAAAAGTTTAACGAATTTTATTTAACTGCCGCCATTTATATAAATAAGTACTACTTAAAGCTAATAATAACGGAAACGGACGAAACCGTTATAAACGTTATATATAATTATTACGATAAGCCCTAAATTTATTAAAACTTTAAGTACGATAACAATATTTATTCCAAATCGGCATTTAATATACCTTAACCAAATACGATTAATATATAAATATCGTTCAGTACAAAATTAAGTATTAAATTTATTACGTATATAAAAAAATAATTTCAAAATAAGTCCGAAATATTATCGAAAACTTACTTATTTATAAATATAATTACTGGAACATATAATATATAATATATATAAGGTCGTAAGCCTTACTTAAATAACGAACTTTCCGGTATAGCGATAAACCGAGATAAAAATAAATCCTTTTTTATAAATAACTCGGCTGGACGCGAAAAACGTTTTGAATATAAATAAGTCGATAAGCCGAATACTAAATAATACGTTTGCATTTTCCCTTTTTATATATATAAATACCGACGGAACGTAAAAAAGGTTTACGAACCGGATTAAGGCCTAAACCCGGAAGCTGGATAAAAACCGATAAAAACTTTTTTATATATAATATATCAAGGATGTACGATATATTAATTAATCCGAATATAAGGGCATTATCGACGCCGTATCCGAACTATCGCAAAAATACGTCCATATTATTCGTTAACGTTATTTATCCCATATTAATCAGCATACCGTCGAACGCAAACTTAATCCTCTTTTTTATGCCAACCGAATTATTTTCTTCCCGTTAAAGTCTACGTATACGAGGTAGGGCTGGTAGTTAATCCTTTTTTTAACGATTATTAACTTTAAGGGTAAAATTCCGTTTTAGATCGAGCGTATAATAACCGTTAACAGGCTTAACGAATATCCGATTTTATATTCTTCCTATTCGAAACGAAGTTAAGGATAATTAAAACCCTTTTTATAACGAACTTTACGATTAAAAACGTATTTTTTTAATAAAAGCTGGCGTTAAATATATAAGATATTAATTACGTTATTTTATTTAATTAATTACGTAAGTACTTTATATATATATTACTTTTTTATAACCTAATAACGAAATATATATTTTCCAATTAAAGCGTAAACCTTTTTAGTTAATATATTATATCCTTAAGTACCAAAAGTTTATATAATAAACGGTAATTATATTTTTAATTTAATTAAAGAATAAATAAAAAATTCGTAACTATTTAAATAATAAAAATTTAACGTTTTATAAAATATATTATTGGTTTAAGTTAATATTTTTACTGTTACCGCTTATTATATAGGCTTCTGGCACCCGAAAACATAATATACCTGGCTAGTCGACAGGTATACCTTTTTTAAGATATATTCGGTAAGACTGGAAGATAAAGAGACAATAATATTATTACTTTATTTATTTTGTATAAAAAATTATACTTTTAATCCTATATACGCCTTAACGTTTAAACTTACTTACGAAAGTAACCTTTTTATTATTATTAACCTTTAACGTTAATTATAAAGTTATAAAGATTAAAAATAAATAAAATTAACGATTTATAAGGTTATAAACGTTAAAATTAAATAAAATTAATAATATATAAAATTATAAAGGTTAAAATTAATATAAACGGTTGCTGCTTTAACGGCTACGTCGGTAATCACCCCGACGCCGCCGCTATTTTAACGGCTGCGATTAGTTAGCCCTTTTAAGCCTAGTTACTAAAAATATATTATATAAACCTTTACAACCGCTGCTTATAAAGTTTTATAATAATCGTTTTTTAATAAAGGAAGGCGTTATAGCTTTTAAAGTTTAATATAGGCCGGAATAAGAAAAAGCTATACCTTCGTAAGAATTATTACAATTAATAGTATATAAGCCCCACATTTTTAAAAATTCTTAATTAATTAATAAATGCCATAAAAGGTACTGTAACTAAAGGCTTTTACGTAACTATTAGCTACCGAATCGGCCTCTTTACTAGGAACTAATACTAACAGGTATATATTTCCTACTGCAAATTATATAATAAATATATAAAAATGTTCTGCTATATTAGTAACGAAAAACTGGACCTTATAATGCATTAATTATAATAATCCCTACAAAAATGTACATAATTTTATAACCGCTAAGATTTACCGAATAAATTTTTAAAACGTTAAAATATTTAACCCTTTAAACTAATTTGCCTTAACCATTACATGGATTAATAAATTAGGCAAAAAAGATAATCGTATATAATGAATATATTAACGCCTTTTAAACTTAATACCCGGGGCAGAATTAATATTATATCATTTTTTATCTAACGTAATACTATTAAAATTAGCCTTGTTAACAATATGCGCCCAAATTTATCGCCTTATTACCTTTGCCGAATTCCGCGTTACGAAAATGTTATTAATTATTTAAATAATTTAATAAAAATTTAAAATAAATTCTATTTAAAAGTATTAATACTTAACATTGCAACAATTCGTCCCGGCCATAATTATTATTATTTATATTATATAAAGCTTTTAAACTTACCTTACCTTATAACCGTAATTTTTTTACTAAGCCTTTCCGTAAAATTTAACGTTTATATTTTAAAAGTTTCGTAATAACCTTTACTTTTAACGTTAAGTACTAACCGTCGCCCTAGATCCGTTATAAATAGTACTAATAAATCGAATATTTAAACCAGTTTATTTCGTTTATTATTAAATAATTATACCTAAATTATTTTTATATTTTATCCCGGGATTATAACGATTATATTAATTATTAATAAAGTAATTACGTAATTTAACCT
Source organism: Monosporascus sp. CRB-9-2 (assembly GCA_004155915.1). NCBI lineage: Eukaryota > Fungi > Ascomycota > Sordariomycetes > Xylariales > Monosporascus > Monosporascus sp. CRB-9-2. The sequence goes on from QJOA01000099.1 coordinate 39,696, forward strand.
TAAATATCTTTATATTCGGGAACGGTAGCCGTATTTAGAATTATTACGGCATTTCATAAGGTCTATTTTTTTGTACCGCATGCCATTTATTATTTAAAAAGGTTTAATAAATAATTTCCTTTTTCTATATATAATATTTGCATTTTTACCTAAAGTTTCTACGTTAATATATTAATTTGCCAGGTTCGTTTTTACGCCCGTCGTACGTAAATAAACCGACGTTAATATCCGTCCAATTTCGAAAGCTTTAACGACAATATCCGGTACCTGTTAAAAGGATATAAGTTTTAAGCACCGAATCGCCGGACTAGATTTTTGTAATCTCTAAGTTTTTTTAAAGATAATTTAAAGGGAAAATACGATAAATTTGTTAAAAAAAAAAACTTAATAAAGGTTATAAGCTAGGTATAATATTTCAAGGATTTAAGCATATATAAATTAATTTTAGTTTTAGGTTAACGAAAATCTTAATAATTTTAAGTTCCATAATAAAAAGATAAATATTTTTATAATTATTATTTATATAACTTATAATAAGCGTAAAAGGGAAATATACGATAAAGGCTTAATAATATTTATAAATACAGATAATAAAAAGATCGTTACGGAATAAAAAACGAATTTACGAGGTATTTAATTATTTCCAATTCCAGACGGTAAAGTATTCGTATATAAGGTTAAGGTAAAATATATTAGGAAGAAAAAAAAAAAATAAAAAAAAAAGAAGGAAAAGAAAAAGAATGAGGAGAACTAGAACATAACCTGAATATTGCCGTTAATGGATGTTACTATAACTAGCCCGTTTATTTAGGGCTACTTATTATATATTTAAAAAATAGAATTTAATCGACCCCGGCTTATTATATAATATTATAACCTATTTTGATATAAATAATATTACCCCCCGGCGGCTAGAATAAAAAAGTAATATTTTAATATCCTTCTTCTATAAATAGTTAGAATAATTATAAATAAAATACAAGAAATTTATTTTGTATTATATTATAATTAACTTTCCGAATTTTAAGGTTTATCGAAAATGTTATATTTATAAAAAACTTGATAACTTTTTGCATAATTTTTAATAAAAATTCGATATAAAATTTTGTTAATTTAAGACCGATATAACTGGACCGATAACTATTCCCTTTTTAATATATAAAGCGTATATTTTACTTAACATTTTTAATTAATTTTATAAATATTTTAATAAGATAAGAAATTATTTAACCAAAACGTAATATTTATTTTTATATATAAGGAATAATATCGGGTATTATATTTCAACTTATTCAAGGTTGCCAGGCCGTTATATCGCTGGTTAAGAAAGTTAACGATATTTATGTTTCATGTTAGTTACGTTTTTAAATAATTACATATAATCTTTAATAATTAATCCGAAAAAACGGTAAATCGTTTTTAAGTATATATTATTTACGGATTCGGAAATTTTCCGGTCTTTAATATATTATCGAGATATAGGATTATTAAGTAATAAGTCGGTTTTTTTATTTTCGAAAACTTTTACAATATTTTTCCGTTTATCGTTTTTTATTATATTAAACAATTTTCGGCTTAAGGCAAAGTCGCTTAATATTAAAGCTTTAAAATTATATTTTCGGAATAATTCGGTAAGAAATAACCGGTATTTCTTTTCCTTTATTAATTTTTGTTCCGTAATTAATTTTTTTTAAATTTTAGTTAGCCGTTTCCTTATTATAAAATTTAAACGTAAATTAAGTTTTAATTGGTAAATAATTTTAATTATTTTCCTTATACCGCTATTAATAAACTCTTATTTATACGTAATTTTGTAAATAAGGTACGGTTAAAATTTTCGGTTACGGTTACGGTATCAAAATTTTTAATATATAGAATATATTAATCGAAAAATATATCGACCTAACTAAATACGTAATAACGGCAGCAACATTTTAAAAAAAGATATTTTTTAATTATTAAAATAACAGAAAGAACCGTAAAAAAAATGATAAAAAAAACTGTAGAAAATATAAGCGGAATGACGAGTTACGGGAAGGACCGTAAAAAGAATTATGGGAAATGCCGTAAAAAATGCCGTAAAAAGTACCGTAAAAAGTACCGTAAAAAGTATTATGGGAAAAACCGTAAAAAGGACTGTGGGAAATATTATAGAAAATATTATAGGAAGTATTATAGGAAGTACCGGTAGGAAAGAACCGTGGGAAACGATTAACGGTATGTACTTCCTTATTTATAAAAAGCAAATAATACTTTTTTTATAATAAGGCAGGTTATAATTAAGTTAATTATAGTAAATGCAATTTTTATAAATATATTTATATATCAAAAAACCTTTTTAAAAAGTTATATATATAAACCTTTAAAAAGGTTAATATTCGGCGAATAACTTTACCCAAATTATATTAATGTAAAAATAAGGTTATATATTATTTATATTTTTATTAACGTAAATTAGGAAATTATTTTATTTTTCCGTAAAGGAATTATTAAGTTTTGGTTTTATTTTCGGCATTTTAGCTTAACGATATTAGGCTATAAGGTACTTAGATATATAAAATGGTACTGCCAACTGGTTTAGGGATATAATTCCTATATTAGCACCTTTCCCGATTTAAATTATGCCGTATATTTACGCCTTAATTAAAGTTTATTTATTAAATACGAAATAATTATATCGGTATACCCTTTCGGAAAAAACGATTAAAATATTTTAAACGTTTTTTTTTATATCTTTATAGCGTTATTTATTTTGCAATTTAGGTAATAACTTACGGTAAGCCCTATAAAAATAAAAAAATAATTAAGTTTATTAAATTAAGTTATAAAATTGTAACCGGATTAAAAAATTTAAAAAAATTTTTTTTTTTTTTACAAAACGCGTTAATCGAAATACCCGTACTGTAAATAATCTTGTATATATTTGTATATATAAACGTTTATATATGTTAATTAAAACGGGCGAACTTGGTTTTGTTAAAAACGTTCGATCGTTTCGTTATATTAACTTAGTTCGTATAAAACGGTTTTAAAAAGTAAGGTAATTTAGTTATTTTGTATATTAAGATTTTATAAAAACGGAAAAGCGCCTTTAAAATTTCCGCTAAATCGATATAACCGTACCCGTATAAATTAAACCTTTTTATTTATAATTTTTTATAACGTAAAATATTTCCTTTTCTATATATCTTTATATTCGGATAAATGCTTTAAAATAAGCATTAATATATTTAACCGTATATATTTCCGTATTTTTAAAATAAAATAATTTATAAAAAGCGCGTTATTTCGAACGTTATATACGGGAAAAATAAAATTATTTCCCGGCGATGGTATACCGTATAAATATATTATATATGCTTCCTTAATTTTAAATCTAATTTTTCAAAATTTCGATTTTAAAAATTCGTTAATTTTTAAACGTTATTCGTTAAATTTTAAGGTTTATAACGTATAAAACGTTACGTTTAAACATTTAATTTTCCAGCTATAATTTCGGAAATACGAAACCGAAATGGCCGTTTCGAAAATTTGCTTAAAATAAAATGGCCGAAATTAAAAAAAAGTTTTTCAATTAACGTAATAAGAAAATATATAATTTAGTATAGGTAAAAATTCCTTGTATTATTACCGATACCTATTACGGATTAATACGGTTACGTAAGGATATGGACGTAAAAAACGTATTCCGGCTTTTTTATCGTTTAAAAGGTATAAAAAATAAACCTTACGGTTTCGACTTTTTATATAAATCTTTTAAGGCGTTATTTTAAAATCTTAATTATATTAAAATCTAGCTTAATTATCCGTTTTATCGACCGGGTAAAACCGACGTAATTTAATTTAAAAAGCGTTATTTTAAACCTTAATTCGTACCGGAATAAATGGTATATTTACGATAAAATAATTACTTTTTTTCCGTTTATATCCCAGTTTATCGTTCGATTTCGTAATCGTTAAATAATAAGGTATAATATTTTAAAACCTAAATATTATAAGATGTAGGTAATAATATAAAAGTTGGTATTTAGTTTATTAAAAATCCCGTTTATTTAGTTAAAAACTAACGAATTAATATAAAAAAAAAAATTATTTCTTCAAATTAGATTAAATTTTAATTTAAAAAAGGCCGTATTTAAGAAATTTAAGATTTTACGATTACGGATATTTTATGGCGTTTTAAAGGTTACGTAAAACGATTTAAAGGTTATAATCGGGTTACTTTAATTAAAAAAAGGGTAATTAAATCCTTTTTGGAAATAATTTAAATCCGTAGTTTTAATAACCGATCGAATACGTACGATCGAACGTATCTTTCCGGGTCGATTTTGAATTTTCGGATTATATCCCGAATATTATATTTGGCTTAGAAAATTTTAACCGAATTAGGTAATATTTTTTAATATTAAAAAAAGTTTTTATTAAAAGCTTCCGTAAATAGTAAAAATTTTGTTAAAGGGCAATCGGAATTTTTAATATTTTTCTGTTATTATTAATATAAATAAGACGTATTTTGGCCGGTTAATTAAAGTAGAGTTTAACGATAATTTACCAAAATTCGAAAACGGGAAAAATTATTAATTAATAATATACCGTAACGTCTTTATTTTTTAACTAAAACAAAAAAGTAATTTAATTTAAAAAATTAAATAATTAGCCGAAAATACTTTATTTATTAGTAAGTTAATTAATAAGCTTTTATTTATATCCGGAAATATTCGTATTAAGGTTTATGCAAATTATTTAATATCCTAACCCTTTGCGGAAATAATTCGTCTTTGCTTAGGGTTTGGTATAATATGGAATTAATTTTTGCAGGTTTTAAGGGTAAGATAAAATGTTTTTTTTTGTCGTATAATTAATTATTATAACGTATAAATTAATATTTGTTTAAAACGGGTAATAAAAAATAAAAATGTTAGGAAATACCGAATAATTTTATTATAGCTTATATAAAAAACTTAAAAATGCCGTTTAACGACTTATTATAAATATTTATTTTCCGATTTTATACGGTTTTTATTTACATTTTATAACGTATAAATTAAGGGTAGGATATAAATTAATAAGTTTAATATTAAATTTTATCCGACTTTTTTTAACCTTTTAAACGAAAATATTTGTATAATAATAAATCCGGTAAATTTAATAATTACGAAATATTAATATTAACCCTTTTATATCTTTTCGATTATTTTTTATAAATATTTAATATTAATAGGTAGTTACGAAATTAACCTTTTATATATTTATACTTAAATTTATAGTACTAAATTAAACGTTTATATATATATCGTTATAACGATTACGGTAAACGGTTCGAATTAATAAACGGTTTAAATTATTAAACGATTTACGGAAATATTAAATATCCTCGGTTATAAGGTATATTACGATAAATGGCGGGGGACGGTCCTCAAGTTAATATCGATTACGTAAAATTTATAATTAATATGTAAAACGGGATATATAAGTTTAACATACCGGTTTTATATATGTTTAAAACCGTGAAGATAATTATGTGATTAATAACGGCACGTTAAGGTCCGTAAAGTCTAAGTAATATTTGTACTTCCCGTTATTTATTAAGCCGTTTTTTATATATTTAACGAAGCCTTAAAAAAAGCCTTAATATCTAGATAGTAACGTAATTAGGCTTGTATTTGGTTAAAAGCGACGTTACCGATTATGTTTCTAGCCGAAACCGCTTTTATATATATGTTATCATAACGATTACGGCAAACGGCGAAAATAATATGGTTAAAAAAAGATAAAATTAATAAGAATATCGATATATATTATACTTAAAAAATTACTTTTTAATATATTAATTTAAATTTTAACCCAGTTATGCTAAATATTTTATTTAGGTTCGGGTTTAAAGTTATTATAATTATACGATTATAAAACCGTTTAGGATTATATTTTATTCCGGAATGCCTATATAATAAACTTTAATTATTATAATATAAAGTTTTTAAATTTTATTCGATCCGGATCCGTTTTAATAAATTAAGTTTTAAAAATTAAGTATATTTTTTTTTCCGTAATATTATTAAACGGGTTACTTTATTAATACGTATCGTATAAATTTTCATAAATATTATTTTTAATATCGAAAATTGGCAGTTTTTAAAAGTTAATTATAAATTTTGCGAAAATAACTAAATATTTTTTATAAATACGTAGGTAAAGGGATTATAGGATTAAAATTAAGAAATAATTAGCCGAATGTTAACGGATTATTTCGTTAACAAAAAATCGGCTATTTATATATAAATCCGATATATTAATATTTAAGCGGATTTTAATATTTAATAATTTATATATTTTACTTGCATTAAATCGTTCGTAAAGCCGGAAATAAACGTATTAAGTAAATTAATATAATTGGGATTTTTTGTTACGTTATACCTTTTTATTTTTTCCCGCCTATTTAAAATGTTTAACAGTATCGATTTAACGTATTAATATTTTCCTGCTTTAGTTTTGAAACTTTATTAACGTTATTACAATAACCTTGGTTATTTCGGTTAAATATTTTAGTATTTGTAAAAGAACTTTGAATTTTTTAAAGGTTCGTAAAATCTCGATATATTGTTAATATAGCCGTAAAGGATTATCGGGGCTGATATAGGTGGTTCCGGTAATAATTAATAAGGTTTTTTATTTTTTATTTTTGTTTTTATAACCGATTTTTATTTGTACCTTAATTATTGGATAAAGTTTAATTTTATATTTATTATAATTATAAGATACTTTAACAATAATTTGTTTATTATTATTTTGCGTTTTAAGTAAATAAGGATTATTACCGAAATAAATTATTAACCTCAACGTAAATATTTTAAAACTTTATTATACGATTATATTTAAAGTTCGAATATTTTTTACTTTATAACGATCTTATAATATTTTTATAGCTTTTAAGTAAATACGAAAATTATTATATTTTATAACGAATAGTTATAAATCCTTATAAAATTAGTCGATAAATATTGTTCCAGGTGGTATATTATTAATCATTAATAAAAAGAAAATAATAATTCGTTTTTTTGTTAATTATTTAAAAATAAAGTTTAATATTCCAAGTTTATTTTATATTTAATTTTAGTTTCGAAATTCGATAGGAATACCTTTTTTTTGTTTGGTATAAATTATTATAATAATCGATTAATAAAGCGTAAGGTTATTTATGGTTCCAATATTTATTTTAAAACGTTTATTAAAAGTTTTTTATAAACTTTTAAGGTTATCGTTAAATAATTTGAATTATTATATAATCTTTTAATTTTTACGAGAAATCTGTATACCCGTTAATTATTCCGTAATATTATTACCGGCTTTGGAAATCCTAATTTAAAGTACGTATCGTTAATCTAATTATCGTAAAGTTTGGATAATGCCGGGGCTATTTTATCGTTTTATTGGATAATTATGATTTATAATACTTTTTAAGTATCGGATTGTAAATATGTTATTTTTATGGTTTAAAGTAATTTATTTATATAAATAACGTTAATTTAATTTATTTTGGTTTCAAATACGTATTACGTATTGCTAATAAATGTTGGTTTTGCTTTTAAAGGTTTTAATTATCAAGGCAGAAAATCCGGCTTGTTAATAAAATTATTTAAGATTGGCGTAAAATAGGAATATCGTTTTAATTATTAACTTTAAATTCTTGTCCATTTTAAATATTGCGTAGTATAGGTGGTGCTTTGTATGTAAGTATGTATATAGTTTATGGTGTATGTGGTATATTATAATATACGTAGTGTATTATGGTATATGTAATATGTAATAATATGGGTATGTATTATGGTGTAGGTGATGTACTATGGTGTAGGTGGTGTATTATGGTATGGGTGGTATGCTATAATATGGGTGGTATGTTATGGTATAAAAAAAAGTCCTGGGGCGTAGCTTTTTATATGCTATACGTATAGGGTTATCAAATAGGAACGACCGATAGGGAGTAATAACTAGCTATTAGGAATCGAACTTAATATGATAGATAATTTTTTATCCGTATTTTAGCTATCTTTATTTACCAGTTTATTTTATTTTCTGATATTTATTATAAAAATAACGTGTTTATTACGTATGGGTAAATTTAATATTTTTGGCGTATCCTTATATATTAAATGCCCGGATTTCTTTTAGGTGCTTAAAATAAAAGGTAGTTTGCCGGCTTCGATACATTCCGCTTATTTTTAAATGCTGGCGTATTAAATTGCGCGCGTTATACGCCTCGGCTTCGAAAACGTTGCAGTATAATAGCCCTTATTTTAAATATTGTTTTTAGGGCTATTTCCAGGGCTGTTTGCAAAACTTCTAAATGTTTCCAAAATTTTTAAGGGCTTTTAAATTAAGGCTTTTAAGGTTTTAAAACATTACCGAGTTTTATACGGGCCTTATAATTAATAGAGATTTAAAAATGGGTTAATAAGTACGGATTTCTTAATTAAGGCGTTATAATTTTAAATTAAAAAATTAATTTTAAAAAAGCGGATATAATAATATTTCGTTTTGCTTAATACGTTATTATATTATAATAACCCGGCCCAGAATTATATTTATATTAGCTAATTAAAACCTTTATAAATTTTGTACCAATTTATAAAGATTTTAATTAATTAATTACGGAAATTTATATATTTTTTCTTAGTTATAATAATTATTTACGAAATATATGCATATATATAATATAGTAAATATTACCTTGTTACGGTAAACTTTATTATGTTATAAAAAAATTGTAATAAAAAAGTACATTAATTATAATATACGGCTTTAATATATCTGGGAAATAAAATAAAAATAATTATTAAAAAGTTTAATATTTAAGTTATTATTAAAACCGTTAAAGTATATAAATTAAGTAATATAAATAAGTTAATAATTTTTATAAAACAAATATTTTAAATTATTTTTATAAACTATAAGTTACTTATTATATAGATTTAAACGGTAAAATTTCTGGCCTTTAACAGAAACCTTAACCTCGTCCTTCCGTTACGTTTATTCTTATTTTCCCCCTAATTTACCGTTATTTACGTAAAATATTCCTTAATTTATTTAATTATATTTTTCAAACCGATAAAAATTTTTAATAATAATAATCCGCCTATTTTTTTTTAAACGTTTAAACCAATTATATACAGATTTTAAATCGAGCCGCTTTATTTATATATTATATACGGTTTCAAAGATTTAACCGTTTTATACAACCTTATAAATATTAATTATTAAATACCAATTTATAATCGTATCGGCCGGTAAATAAACATATTATTACTTGGCGCGTATACCTTATAAAGCTCTCGTATAGGTTACTGATTCCATTTATAATACTGATTTACTTTAACGAAAATATCCCTAAAGAATCCTATAAGAAAGATATATTACCGGGATCTTAGCTATATATTTTCGGCTTAAAGTACAAACGTTTAAACCGAAAAAAAGCAAAAAAAATCCATTAAACAAAATATAAAATAACACTGAAGGTAAATATATATCATTAAAACGTCAGTTCAAGGCACAAATTTATATACAACAAAAATACGCAAAAAAAATGTTTTTATAAACCGTTATCGATAACCGTACGTAAATTAAAAGCAGATTATAACATATATTATTAACTAATTAAGCCCTATAAAAGCTTTTATATAGCCAATTAAAACCTTTATAAATTTTTATACAAAAACTTATAAAGGTTATAATTAATTAATTTTAATATTATAATCTCTCCAAAACATAAACTATCGCCAAACCATCTATAACAATTAAAAACATTATTCAAGCATACAAAAAACTGTAAATAAGCATTAAAAAAATAATAATATTATTATAAAACTTATTCTTAATAAATTCGAACGCGGTAATAACAAACTTCGCATAACGGACGCCACTAAATAAACAAACCCGGAATACTCTTATCGCGAAAAACTTTTAAAGGCTTAAATAAAAATAAATACTAATCCGGGCTTTAATAAAACGCCAGAAATCCTACTTAAAACGTTAAACCGAAAACATGCCCGAAATAACGATTAATATTAAAACTTTTTAACCGGTATATCCGGATAATTCAATAAAAAAAATTACCTTAAAGGTTATAATAACCACAACCAAAAAAAGTAAAAAATATCTACATACCAAATTAACGTAATTATTAACTTATTAACTCCCGTTATCGGAACTTTTTTATTTATAATATATAGCAGCTTCGCCGGTACGTCAATTACTTAATCGATAATACTAATCTAATTAATTAACTAACAAATCCAATAACTACTTATAAACTAAACGTAATTTCAAAAATAAAAGGTACTACAGTTATAAGAATTATTAACGGTATCGTCGACGGCATTATAAATTTACAAATCTCGGTACCTGGAAATTTTACCGTATTTAATCCTACCGTATATCTTAGCTAGCTTTTATAAAAGAAATATACTTTATTTTAGTTTTTAATTTATAATCATAACGCTTACAAAAGCAGTTACGAACTTATCTATAAAAAAATAAAACTTTATAATTTATCTTCCCTAAATCAGGAAGCACCCGTCGGAATTTTTAAAGGTATAACGTTTATATCGGCCGTAACTTAAATACCTACTATCTTAAAACTTCCCGATCGGAAGGTACGAAAACGAAAACGATACCCGCAAAATATTTACTACACATCTTCCAAATAACATTATTATTTAAAATACGAAACGCCCGCCACATTACCGATACGAATATACGCAGCACAAAGCTTATAACAGAAAAACAATAACAAAACTTTTACGGAAATTAATATGATTAAAATTATTCAGGCGCCAAAAAATTTAACCAAAAGGCAAAAACAAAACGTTATAAACTTTATATAAATAAAGCTTATAACCGCAGCTCCCTATTACGATTCAACAAGCGTTAACTATAATAAACTTGTATTACGCCGGAACTAACAAATATTCGACCCGATAAACATACTAATAAAAGCTACCCATCAAATAACTACTGCCGACGCCAGCATACAAAATATGCCCAATATATATTAAATCGCATAACCCTCAATTAAATACAATCCAAAAATAACAAACCCGTAATATGAACAACGCCGCTATACCCACGCGTTACTTAACGCTATAAAAACAAGCCAAAATCCCCTAACCTCCGCCTACCACCGAAAAAACGGTAATTTAAACGATCGGAAACTTTTTTATAATCCGATAAATAAACTGATAAATTAAACTTAACCCTTATTCCCAGAAATCTCCGGCAAACTCGAATTAATAATTATAAACATACGGAAATTTAATTTTTATAACCGTTTAAAAAAAAAACTTAAATTTCAAAACCATTATACAAAATAACTCGGATTACCTAACATATACAAAATAATAGCTTAACTTAAAAAACTTAACAGTTTACTCTAATAAACCAAAAATAAAATAGTACGTATATATTTGCATATAAACAAAGTTTATATTAATAAACGAAAAAGTTAATTATTTCATAATAAATTAAAAGTTCGTTAAAATAAAAAGCTATACTAATCCTACTCCCGTCCGGCGGTTTACGCGTTATAAAAAGAACTCATATTAACATTATTATTCCCGTTATAACAAATTGCTTTATTAAAAAGCTACGGGCGTAATTTGATAAAAGCAATAAAAAACATATTATTACGTTAAAAAGCTGGCCTAAAATAACAATTATCGAAAAAGATATCGCTTTAAAAACGGTAAATTTTAAACTTATATATATCTAGGTACAATATTATAAAAAAAAGCATTAAAACTAATTAACCGCCTAAAAAAAACTAATTTCATTAAACGCCTAAATAAATAATATAAAGTTAAAAACTTATATTAAAAACTTGCAGCCATATAAAAAGCAAAGCCAGCTTTTAATTTAAAATAACGTAACATAATTTCCCTGATTCGCCCGAGGTAAAAACGTAACAATACAAGAAAATATGCATAAGAAATATATAAAAGGCTGAAAAAACTATATAAAAGGATCCGTATTAACGCAGCCGAAAATTCGGTAAGGAAAATAACAGATAATTTCCGGAAACAAAAAGGTAAAAAGATATTTGGCAACCGGGACCTGTAATACCCATACGGGACGAAAAAATAATAACCCTTCAAGAAAACGTCTTAATAAAAATTATTCGGAAATATAAACAATTTTTTGCACATATAAACGTTATATACCAGATTGGGGTATTAATATCGTAAGGATTATCTTTTTTATAACCCGCCGGAAAATAGTAAAATAAGCTTCGTACAAATTGCAGCTATATAATTATATCGGAATTTGGAAATTATTAATATTATTTACTTTATATCTTTAATACAAATTTTAACAAGGATCCTTTAAAAAAGCAAAATAAAATACCTTATTAAATTCCGATTCGGCCGCTAACGATACCATAAATATATATCATTAATTAATCTTTTCGGACCTTTTTTATATATCAAAATCTGCATTAATATAAACCATTATATCGGTATACTTAATAAATTAATTAAATCCGATTTTTAAATTAAAGTTTTCCAAATTTTAACCGAATTTTGCCTTTAATACGAAAATAACCAGGTTTTATTTAAAATTATATAATTTCGTACGTAAACGGAAATCTAACCATAAAAGGTATTTATATATAATTAATTATATTACCGTTCGGCAAATTTCCTTACGCGGTAAAAGATTAAAAATACTTAAAAAAATATTTAATATAATTCGATATAGCTATAACTTTAAAAATTAACCAGTAATTTAAATTGCCTACAATCCTTAATACGTTTCCCGCTTTAAATGCTTTTTTTTAATTTCTTTCCCGTAACGTCGTATTATATCTTCGTATATAAGGATAACAACTGGATAAAATTTCGTTTTAGATTTTCCGTAATACTAACGCATATATAAGCAAATATACGTTCGAAAATTTTCTTTACGGTTAAAAAATTTAAAGCAAAATAAATAAGTAAATATAAATAATAATAAATTATAGCAGTTATAACTTACGTCAGTAAAAATAAAAAAAAGTAATAAAATTACTACATTAATTTATACCTATTAAAATGCTCCAAACGTTTCCAACTACGCCCTGCATATTTAGGCTAACCGTACTTAAACGATTTAAAATTTGGGCTATATAATCCGGAACCAGGCGGCAGGGAAAAATATGCATTATCGGTAATTATTAACGTTTAACTGTCGTAATTATAATAACCGAACTATTCGGCGTTTTAAATTATATTAAGATTCGTTTAACTAAAATTAATAATTTAATAATTTTTATAAATATAACCTTAATATTCGTAATTTATATTAAGGAAAGCCATATCGTTAACCATTACAAAATAACTAATTATATTAAAAATAAAGCTAAAAAATAATTAAATATATATAAATCGATTCGGACTAATTTTCTACGGTTCCAAACGTTTACACCTTCCTTTTAACGTTCGCTTTTAATAACACCATTTCGGAATTGGTTACAGGCGGCAAAAAGATCTTAGCATTACTACTTATAACTTAATCCGCTTTTCGTTAACGGATTTTATATATAAAGCTTTAACGTCTTTATATAAAAACGTTCCGTCCATAAACCAATTAACTTGCTTATATATACCTACTGTCAAGGTAGGTATATATATAATCCCTAATTAAAAATTTACCCCTTATTTTCTTTTATTATAAATATCGTTAACGGTAATATATCAGATATAATATTTTATTATAAACATATCGAAAATAACTTGAATAAAAATATTCTTTTTACCCGGATTGCCGCTATTACGGCCCGGAAAAACCTTAATATTTAAAAATATAGGTCCTTTCCGGCTATATATAAATTAACGTAATTTATTATAGGTAAAAAACTAAATTAATTTTAAAATAATCCAAAAATAATAATATAACATTTAAATTAATCATTTTTTTTAAAAAATAAAAAAACAAATCCGGCTAATAAACCAACTATATTATATCTTTTTCGTACGGAATCTTTACAGCCGTTCCCTTAAGCGGCTTTCGAAACGGCAAATAAAAAACCTATACGGTTCGTTATAATAAATACCTTAACACTTAAGCAACATACGAACTTATATATATTCAGTCACACTTATCCGAACGATAGGTTATAACGCTAACGCCACCTTCCCCAAAAACATCGCTATCCTACATTTACGTATAAAAACGCAGAATTTACCATAATATCGAACGCGGATTAACCGACCGATTAAGTCCCGGCAAAAAAAGTTGCGGAAATTTTATGTCGCGAACCAGAAAATAAAGGGCTCTTAAGGGTTACGCCTGGTAATTTCGATATTTTTCTTTCCTCGCAAAAATTTGTTACCTAATCTTTTTAAAAAGGTATTATATCAATTTTAACTCCATTTTATTTTAATCCTTTAAGCTTAAAATTATCGGGGTTAACGCTTTACTTAAAGTAACCATCCTTTTTAATTATTGCCGACTCCGTATCCTATAAAGTTTTACTTTAAAACATCCCGTCTTACCTTAACTTCGATTCGTTTATTTAATTACTATTATCTTAAATCCAATCTTTTATTACTTAAATCGAAGCTTTGGAAATCTCTTATTAACAGGCGGTTAACGCTATTAAAAACTTTATAGTATAATCCAAAAAGATGGAAAAGTATAGCTAAAAAATAAACCATATTTTATCAGAATTAATTAAAATGGTTTAAACGTTAAAATCCTTCCGTAACGTTTACAATAATTTAAAGGTACAACGGTTTCGCCGTAAAAAAAATAATAAATTTAAAAAATAACGAATTTTATTAAGAACATTACCGTATTATATTATTATAACAAATTAATACGATATTAATATATTTTTTACTTACCTTTTTTCCTATTATAATTTTTATAATTAATATTACCATACTAAAGGTTTCGTTCTTATTATAAATTTAACTGGATTAAGGTAATTATCGATATAAAAAACGTTCGTACGTTTATAAAACCGTAACATAACCAGCCGTTTTTAACGAAAACAAAAAGGTCCTTAAAATTTCCTAAATAAAAATATTAAAACCGGCAAGTTTAATACTTATTTCGGCAAAACGTAAATTATATCGCTTAAAGGTAAAATAGGTCGTTTAATTAAAAATATCTTCGTAACGTAAAAAAAAAATAATCCGCTAATTAAATATCCGTAATAATAATAAGGTACAATTAAATCTAATTAAGGTTATAAATTCCGTTTAATCCCATAATTATTTTTATTATTATTACAGCCATTTATTTATTAAATGCTAAGATATTAACCTTTTTTTTAAAATCCGAAAATCTAGTTATTTATATATAAAGGGCTTTAAATAATATAAAAATGGTTATACGTTATATAAAACTTTTCGCAGGATAAAAAATATATTATAACGTATTACTTAATCCGATTTTTAACGTTCGGCTTTAACATTTTCGGTTAAAAAACTTTAAATATAAAAGATAAATTTTTAATAAATCTTTTATTCCGGTATAAAAATGTTTTAATTAACGCAATTAAATACGGCCTTATCCATAATTCATAATTTTCTAACCTTTATCTTATATATATATTTTAAATAAATACGCCGATAAGAATTGAAAAAAAATAACGTATTACGGATTTTATCTAATATCATTTTAAAAAGAATTTCTTTTACGGTTTTATAAAATAGGGATAATATCGGATTTAATTTTAATATGCCAGTTATAACCAAATTTATTTAAAATAATCAAGCCGTAACCAAATTAATTAAATATAAGCTTGTTATCCCGGAAAGAAAATAATTAAAAACTTCCAATTTAAAACGTTATCGATTATTTAAAAAGTTTTTCGACAGTTTTATTTAATCCGTTACCCGATCCGTTATTATCCGTATCCCTTATATCTCCGTTTCCGGAAAAGTTTGTTTAATTAAATTTTCGATTTCTTTATTTTATTTTGTATTTTTATATATAATAACTTAAATATATATAAAAGTTATAAATAAACGTAATTATATATCGAAATCTTGATAATATATACGTACTTTTAGGTATTAATAACGCCGGCTTACCGTAAAATTACGGTCATATTATACTTAAAAGTTTTAAATAAAACCTTTTAAATTTCGAAAGGTAACAAATTAAAAATAAAACTGGATATCGTAAAAACTTAAATATATATTATATTTAACATAATAATAATAATTAGTTATAAGTTTATATCCGAAAATAACGTTAAAAATAATAATTTATAAAAAACTTTTTTAATATGGTTATCTTAATTAAAAGGTTTATAATAAAAATATTAATATTATTTTCGTTAAAAACGTAAAAGGTTGCCGACCGTTTTAATAATACGTAAATTAATAATTTATTATTAAACTAACCTTAAATAACCTTAAATCTATTTATAAATTCGATATATTATATATTTCTAATTTTTAACATAGCCAACTTTAAAGGCTTTTTATTTAAAAATACACTTTTTCCGAAAATGGTGGCATGCATATAAACTTTATAATGATTTTACACATATATTAACGCTAACTTTTGACGGCATACAAGTAATTCTACGGCGTAGGATAATATAAAACACGTTTATTTTAAACGTTTACCCGAATAAAAAAATAAAAATATATTAAGCCGATTTACCTTAGAAATTTAATTGCGTATAATATTAAATACGATATAAAATATAACGCATTTTATTTAAAATTATTTATTAAATTATTTATTTTTTAAAATAAAAGTTAATTAAATTAATAAAAAATATAATTATATATTATTTATCGTTATAATATAAATAACTTAAATTATTAAACGTTGGATTAATTAATTAAGAATAATTAAAGTTATAATATTAGTTCCGCTTTAGTGAAAAATTTAAATATAAATTAAAAATATAATTTTAGGATATATTATAAATAACTTTTTACGGAATTTAGTATATAAAAGTTCCGTTTAATACCTGTATTATTTAAAGAATAATTATATTTTAGGTTATAATTCGATATATATAATTCCAAATAAAGTTTGCTACCGTTAAACGTTTTAAAATTAATCTAGTTATTACGTATAATTAACGTAACCCCTATCGTGCAACATACTGCCGAAAATATTACCTTTACCGCATAAAATATTTATATCCTTTATTACGCAAAATATTAATCTTTTACTACGCGGAATTACACTTTTTATTTACTAAAACGTATCATTATAAATAATCCCTAACGTTATACCTTTTTAATTAAATATCCGTTTTTTTAAATAACGAAGTTTCGCGTTACCTACCTAACTTAATATCGGCTACCCGTTTCTATTAAACCCGAAGCAAAAATTCTTAATATATATTAAATTGCATTAATTTTAATATTAATCGTAAAATATTGTTTATTAATTAAATATAATCTCTTAAATAAATATTTTAACTATATTGTATAAAAAGGGTTTTATTTCCTTATAATATAACGTATAATTTTAATTATTATATATATTTTAAATACGTACGATAAACCGGAAAATATATATAAGCTTTGGTCGCATAAACCCAACGTTAACAAAAGGCCCAACTTAATACAAATACCTTCTAATTAACCCGTTCGTCTTTTATTTAAATTTTTAAAAAAAATCTTTTTAAAACAATTCTTAAAATACGTTATTTACAATATTATTTTTACTTTTTAATTTAAATAATCCATCTGGTCGAATTTAACCTTGTTTTCTAAACGTAATTCCGTTAAAAATTATTATTAGATATTATTAAACCTTTTATCTTAATAATAAATCATTTTTTTATCGTTTACGATAAGTTTTTATATATCTTAAAAATCTTAATCTTAAAACGTTCGATTAAAAAGCTTTTACCAAAGTAAATAAAATCGCGTCCGGATTAATTAATAAAAAAAGCCAAATAATATTATAAAAAAACTACATTAATTCTTATTTTATAAGGCCTAAAAAAAAGAATAAATACCTATACAAAATACGGGGCAGGTTAAATTGGATTTTAATTAAAAGGTATAGTTAATTAAAAAAGATATTAAGCAAACCTAAGAAATTTTGAATATTATAAATTATCCTACCAAAATTAATTTAATATTAAGATTAAATATATTACATTCACCATTAATTTAAAGCGGCCGGAAAAATTAATATTACCCCAAATTCCCATAAACATATAGTTCGTAAAATAATCGTTATTTAATAACTTTTTTTAACGTAATAAGCTGTATCAATATACCGTACCCATTATAAAGCTAAACAGCTTTTCGACACGTACGTTTAAAACTTTTTATAATATAATATTACCGTTAATTTTTATAATTAATCCGTTTTCGTAAATTATATTTCGTTAACCATCCCTTACGCTAATTTATACCCCAAACAGTTCATTTACTACCTATTATACCTATATTACAAATATCTCGAAAACTAATTAACATAATAAAAAATTTAAAAAAGTAAATACTATAATAATAATATTATTAACGTTTTTATTAATTATACGGCAAAAAACATAATTCGTAAAAATAAATAGAAAATTCTTAACTTTCGGCCATACACGTTAATATCGTAAGTTAATATCGAAAAATATCAAACCTTTAATCTTAATCTCGTTTACAAAACTAAAAATATAATAAATAAGGTACTCGTTAATATAATTTGCTTAACCAGATTTATCGCGCAAATCGGTAACCTGCATATATTAATAATACTACATTATAATTTTTATATTTACGATTAAATCGTTTTATAACTTGCTAAAAAATTATATATAAACGGAATTACGGTTACTCGGCGCCCGCATAAATAAATTAAATTAAGCGTAATATTTAAAATAATAACGTTTCGGAAAACGTAAACTCGGCTTTTCGGAAACAAGCTTTAAATTATCGGTATTAATCGATCGTAAAAATCCTAACAAATTAATTAACGGCAAAATAATAACGAAAATTACTTATAATAACGTTTTCCGGCGTAATTAAAAATTTTTAACAGGTAAAAAATAAAATACTTGACGGAATTATACGTATTAATTTTAAAAATTTCGGTTATAACGTATTTAAACTAAATAAGTTTTAACTTATTTAACGCGTACTTTATAATTTAATTCTTTTCCGTCGCAAAAAAATACGCAAACCAAATTTTAAATCCAATATTCAAAAAAGCTTTCGGAATAAAGTTACTTATAAAAAAATAAACCTTTTTTAATATAACATTAAACTTACGCGGCATTTTATTTAAAATACGTACCTTAATAAAACATAATAT
This sequence comes from Monosporascus sp. CRB-9-2, assembly GCA_004155915.1. Lineage (NCBI taxonomy): Eukaryota > Fungi > Ascomycota > Sordariomycetes > Xylariales > Monosporascus > Monosporascus sp. CRB-9-2. Next base: position 58,965 of record QJOA01000099.1, read on the forward strand.
AAATATTACCATAACTACGCGAACAATTTCCGGGCTCCCCAAAATATTTTAAATATTTTCCGCCATTATATTATACGTTATATTAACGAATTAATTATTTTATCATAAAAAAAAACTTACGTACAAATAAAAAATTTACGTAATTTACGTAACCGTCCTACGCTTATTTACATTATATACCCCCCTTATACCTCCCCCTCCCTTCCTAAGGCCCCCCGGGCCCCCTTCTCCCCCCGCTCCCCCCGTTTTAAATAATATAAATCTTTTATATAATTTACGTTTAGGCTAAAATAATTATATATACGCTTTTTATAACCTGCATAATAAAAAAGCTATAATCTTACCTTCCCGATTTATAATTTTATCGGTATTTTATTTTACTTTTTTTAAAACTTTTATTAATATTTAAAGTAACGCTTATTAATCCTTAAAATAACCCCGAAATATAATTAACGTATAAAGTTACTTATATAATTTAATTTAAATTACCTTTTTATTATTACTTAAATAAAAAAGCAACTTATTTAAGTTTTAATTATTAAAAAAAAGATAAAAATCGGACAAATACCTTATAAGGTTACTTTAAAACCGCCCCGTATTTAACTATAAGCAGCATTTAAAATAAGGATAATTAATAACCCTAATCTAGTTAAGGTAACGTTACTTATTATTAATCCACTTTATATAGCTTTAATATATTTAGAAATAATTATAACCAAATACTTAATTAAGGTAAAAAAGTAATAATCGAATTACGCAAATTTAGAATAATTATTAATTACTATAAGGGAAAATATAAGGGAAGCATAGAAAAAAGCAATATAAAGCCTTATTTCGGAAACGAAAACGGCCAGTTTAAGGAGATATATACCAAAACAAGCTAAAAGGGTTACGAAAAAAGCGAAAAAAACGACGAAGGTAAAAAAGGAGATAGGTACGACATTTTATTAATAAGGGTAAAAAAACTTTATATAAAGTTAAGGTAAAAAAAAAACGAAATTAAAAAGTAAAAAAATATTAATAAAAAAATTTAAATAAATTAAAATAAATCTTAGGTAAAAATATTAAATAAAAAACCATACGTATTTTATTAACATATTACCTTGAGAAATTTCGTAAAGTTATAACGTATAAAAAAAATATATAAAAAATTAAAATTATTATAACTTAAAACGTTAATATAATAAATAAACGTAAAAAAATAAAATTAATTAATTTGCATCTTTTATCATCCGTAATTACGTAATTTATAAAAAAAGCTTTTTTTATTTTATATATTTATATTATTATAGCGGAAAATCTAATTTTAAAGTAAATACCAGGCTTTAAAATGTTATTTAAATAAGCAGAACTTATAAAATCAAAATATTATAATAACGAAAGCGTTTGCTTAATTAACCAACCATTATCAGCTATAATATTTTATCCCCGGCAGTTAATTTTTTAATATATTAACAAATATCCAAAAAAGGTCCCTTATTTTAATAATTATGCTGCTTACCGACCTTCGAAAATGCTTAGCCTGATGGTTTACGGTAGGTCCGACGAAAGCTTAAATTTTGCTTGCATTACGGAATCTTTACCTTATCGAACGACGATCAGCTTTTTATTTTTGCCTACCAGGAATTATCGTTTCCGTTAATACCGGGCCGGAAAAAGAATTTATTAACGTAATATCTTTCTTTAAACTTTGTTAATTATTTAATTTAATTAATTATTACCTTTTTTAAAACCGTAATCTCCTAAAACGTTTAATCGGAAACCTTAAATCCATCGATAATTTATTTACGAAAATATCGGAGTTATAAAGAAAAAATAAGGCGTTAAAGTTATAAATTGCTAATATAAACGTATCTTAACTAGCATATTTAATTATATCGTTAACCAAAATTTCGGTAGCAAAACTTCAAGCCAAATTATTTTCTAAAGGCGTACCGATTTTAATATTAATAACCATCTCGTTAACTTACCTAATTACCTTATCTTTATATTACTTCGCCCAGTCCCTCCCGTTTCGGTATGCTACGGCTCCTTGTCGGCAAGCCTTACCGTTATTTATTAACGCGTAAGCTTTAACCTATATTATTACATATTCGGAACGTACTTCGAAACTTATTGGTGGTATTAAGCAGCTGATATATATCTTAAATTATTTTCCGTAATATACCGTCGTAAAGGTATAAACTTTATTATCGAAAATTAATTTCCTTGCTGCATATAACTAAAAACTATTAATCCCTTTCGCTTTTAATATACCGTTATAACAAGCCTGCCGTTTTATAATAATTAACGATCCGTCCGGACTTTTTGCTACAAGGAAAAAGTTTAATATAATTAAAAAATTATATTAAATTAAAAAAATAACATAGCTATTAAATTTTGTACCAACCTATCTATTAAATTGTTCGGAACGGGCATTATAATAACGATCTAAATTATTAAGTATAAATAAACCGTTCGTTAAAAAATCGATATTTATAAATAATATTTATCCGGTAACGCATTTATTATCATTAACATTCCTTTTAATAATAAGGATTATTAATACCGTAACTTACGCCTCTTTAAAAATATACGTATCTGCTTATTTAAACTTTCGAAAGTTCTCGTTCAAAAAACGAAAAGGTAACAAAAAAAGCCTCGGTTATACAAATACTCGAAAACTCTCATTCATATTATCTAATTATAAAAGAATTCCGCCGTCAAGGTATTTGTACTTATCAAAATAAATGCCAAAGTTAATAAGATATTATTAAAACGTACGGTTATACGGCCTGGTACTTTTAATAATCGTAATATTTGGCGTAATCCTACTTTTCGGAAATAATATCGAACCCCGTTTCTAACGGCCGAAACTAAATTAATTTAAACTTATCCCGTATTTAAATATAATGCCAGGTTTACGGTACTGCAAAAAGTTAACTTATAAATTAAAAAATACTTAATATTTACTTATACCTTTTAAGTTTAATAAATCTAGGCCGCCATATTTTACAAAACGCTTAATACGTTTTAAACGCGTTAAGATATAATAAACAAAAAAGTTGATAACGGGTTAATATTAATTTCTCGCCTTAACGGCAACATATTTAATAACAGGATAATAAGTCTATTTATATGTTAAGTTAAAAATAAATAAAATATTTTTGTTATTTTTTCGATTTAACTTTTATAGCGCGTTCCTTATTAAATATTTTTTTTAAAAATTATCCCAAAACGTTAATAATAATTAAATCGGATATTTCAATCTTTATTTTTTCGGCAAAACGTTATTTAACGATAATCCTTAATACGAATCTCGTCGACGCTTAAACGGGCTAAAAATATCTTATTTTGCTATATAAAAAGAATTAGAAATAAAAATACCGATTATAAATAAACGTAAGTTAACTTAAATCTTACGTTTCCGGCTACGTAAACTAAATCCAATTAATATTCGTAAAATTAAATTAATAAAACGTTCCACGCCAAAAATAAAAAAAATAAAATTAAGGTAATGGTTAAAACGTTACATTATTATTAACCCGAATATTTTAGCATATATTAATTTTAACCATTTATTTATTTTCGCGTTTAATATAACGAAAACTTTATATCGAACGTTATTATTTAGCTAATTATAAAGCCGATTCGTTATATAATAACTGCAGCTATAAATATTTAAAGAAAATAAAAAAAGATATATAATAATTACCTTAATTATTATTTATATAAAAATCGTATCGAAACCGTTTTTACCTACCGCTAAAGGTTATCCGAAACGTATTTTTTTTTATTAATGTTAATATTTTAAATATTAACGGCATAAAGCGATAATAACGGAAACGTTTATTAAAAATATTAATATTACGAAAGGATTTATATTAACGGTAAAGCCGTTAAAGATATCTTCGGCGGAACGTATTTATTTGGAAATATATAAATATACGGAAAACGGATTAAAAAAAAAAGAAAAACGTATTTGATTACGTTTATAAGCGGCGTTTAAGTAAAAGGTTTATAAATATAATCAAGGCCGGCAGAACCGAGAATATTTGCCTGGCCTTATATAAAATATAAAGCAGGAACGGGGCCCGGAATATAAAAAAGTTATATAACTGCAGATTATTACCTTAAAAAGGTTTTTAATTAACCTTAATAATAACCTTTTTTATTTGTAAAAAAATATGTAACATAAATAAAAAATTAATTACTTAATATAACGGATTTTTTATTATCTAAATATTTATATAATAAAGTTTCGGTACGTTTTAAGAAAGTTTAAAAATAATATCGGGCGGTTAGATTTAAAACTATTTTATTTAATAAACATTTAATCCTAACCCGTTAAAAGGTTTCGTTATTTACCTTTATTATTTATTTTTATACAAAATTAAACAAAAATAAATTTTTTAAATAAAAAAATTAAAAAAATATTAATTATCCCTTTTTTTAACAATTAACGATTTGCCTTAATCCGGGTATTTAAAAGCCAGGATTAATAATAAAAAATCGATACGCCGTAACGAATAACAAATATGCATTAATATAATCGGGTCCAGAACTTTATTGAGCGCATAACTTCTAAAATATAAGTTATAATCTTATGGTAATATAATACGATTTTTTTCGAAAAGTAAAATTATATCTTTATTTAATAAAAAAAAATACGAAAATAATAACGAAAGTTAAGGATTTAATAACTAAAATTAAAAACGCCTTATGTTATAAAGATTTCCCCCTTTCGTTTTTACTATTCCGCCCGATTGCCCCTTGGTAACATAACGCCGTCGAAGCTGATTAAAACGCAAAAAAAATGTATTAAATAAAGAATAAACCGTACCATCTTTATGCAAATATTAAAACAAAAATTAAGGATTAAACGATTAATAAAAAATTAATATCATATCTTTATTAATTAAACGTTAAAATAATCGATTTTTTACGACCATAAATACTTTTTTCTTATAAATATCGACCATTTCGTAAACGTTTCGGTTTGGTACTTAATACAGATCCTTAAATATCTCCGGGCCTTTTTCCGAACATAAATTTGCATATTTCCCACCCGTTAACTATAAACTTTACGTAATTGATATTAACCCTGTACGTAAACCCGTATTAACCAAAACCTAATGCTACCTTATCCTAAACGTTAACGTTTTTACCCTTTCGCCCCTTTTTATCTATAAGGTATAATAAATATTTAATACGTTATTATATTCGTTTACTAAAATTTTAACGTTTATATAAACATTATAATCTTCCTCCCGAAACGAAGCACCTATAAATAAGGTTATATAGTTTAACGTAGCACCCGTATATATAACCATCTTTAAAGGCGTATATACGTGATTCGCCGCCTCCAACACGGTTACGTATGCCAAAAGTAATCCTTTTCCCGAATAGTACCTGGCCTATTTATCCGTATTATCGCTTACGGTAACCAAATACCTTATTTTCGTAATATCCATTTTTACCTACCTTAATAACATAATAAGTACTAACGTTTTCGAATTAAGCAATTAATATATAATTAATAATCCGGATTTTACCCTATTAAATTATACCGCTTTTTATACCCGTTTGCATAATTTTACCGTCGTAAGCATTAATAATAATAACACTTTCGAACGCTTATATACCGAATAACGTAACGCAGTAAAAATAATTTGCAATCGTACAAATATACGCGGTTATTCCTTCCTTTTCCTTTCTTTTTTTTAATACCGTTTATCCGAATCCCGAAATAATATTTAATATTCCCGCTATATACCTTATTAAAGCATAAGCTATAAATATACAAATTTAACATACATTAACGGTTATTTTATATACCGATTATATAAACGCCGTACGCCTTTTATAACGGAATTTCTGCCTTATATATCAAAACTTACGTTAAATAAAGCGACATTAATTCATTTCGGAAATCCGGCAACTTCGCCATCTTCTATAATCCAAAACCGCCATTTAATACTTTAACGCCGTTATATACGCGTTACGTAAGGTACCGTACGGAAAAATCCTTTTATATATAATATACGTAACGCCTTTATTATTATATTCTTTAAAATTTTCCCTATCGTATTCGGATACCCGAACAGTTAATATTTCGCGTTAAATTCGATAACAATTAATTCCTCGGATATAACCTTTTCCGTATATATCCTTTATTAATTTTCACGATTAATTTAATTTAATACCCGGAATAAAAAAATATATAACCGGTTATAATTCCCTTAACCGTTATTAACGTTAAAGTTTTCCTTATTAATAATTATTCGGATCCGTAAAACCATAATATTTTAATTATAAAACCCTTTATAATAACCTTATTATCGAAAAGCTTAAAAAAACGCAATTATTCCGCGTATAAAAATCGACGTAAAGTCCTACGCGTACGCTTTACAATCCTAAACATTTATACTATTAAAATAACCAATACGGGCTTTAAAGTATAACAATAAACGGCCGCTTATTAAGCTATCGCTTGCCTTCCGCCGAAATATATATTACGGAACGATTTAACGTTAATTATATTACGGAAACGGACGATCTTTAAAAAAATAAAATTTTTTGGCTTTTTTAGAATTACGGCAAGCTTAGACGGGTACTGGACCAGCAAAATTATAGGAAAATGGTTAATTAAAGTAGGTATAGGTGCCGTATACGAAAAGGCCTTAAACGGCGCGGGTAGCTAACGCCGGCGTTATTATCAAGAAATTACTTTATATATTTATATACCTAATCCTACTATAATAATAACCTACCTTTTTAGGCGCGTAACGGACTTATATATCCTTAATCCGGTTTAAGTAAAACTTTATAATTATTAACTTTAGGTCGTTTATAATTATAAATCTTAAACTAACCCGTATTGCTAAAATTAAATTTCTATCGACGGGCTGATAAGGCGTAAGGAAAATTATTAGGTTTAGATTCGGATATATTAATTTGGTAATTATCTTCGAATAAAGTAAAAAGGTTTAAACTCCGTAATAACGAACTTTTATACGTATAAAATTATTAACCAGCAGATTAAATAAGGTAAATTAATCGTTACGTAATTCTTTAATACCGAAATTTTTAATTAAAAGTTAGCGGATTAATTAAGGAAATAATTTTTATCGTTATAACGATAACCATAAAATAAAATAAAAGTTATAAATTAAATAAAGGTTTAAATAAAACGGCAAAATGCTTTACCGCCTTAACGGAATATTATTAAATTAACTAGCATAATTCGTTAAAAATAAAACGGATAAAATTATTTTTAATTTAAAGGGATAAATTATCTAGTATAATATTAATAGTAAGTAAAATTATTTAATAAAAAAAGGTTACAATAAAATATATAAAATTAAATAAGTAACAATATTGGCGTTTATATCTTATCTTTACGGTTTTATCTTTATTACTTAATTTAATATCTATATATAAAATAATCGATTAATTCCGTTTATTCCTTTTTTTTTATAACGTTTTTACGGAGATTTTTAATTTTAATTATAAAAAAAATATTCTTAATAACGGCCTTAAAAAGTTCTTTATACGGCCTAATCATACTTAAGCCGTTAAGTTCCCATTTTCGAAAGCGCTTCCCTTTTTTCAAACCGAACGCAACGGTACCCGTTATTAAGTCCATTATTAAATAATCCGTTTTAACGACCTTTCCGTTTTCAATAACGACAAGTTTGATTAAGGTTTGCTGCTTTTCGGAATTCATATTTATTAAATACTAAACAGTTTACGTACCGCCAAACTTGTTCGAATTAAAAAATCATTTAGGCCTTTTTTTAATAAACGCCAACTTATAAGGTTTATCGGTATTAAATTGCTTATAAGTATTTAATAAGGCCTTTTGTATAATATAGTTATTATATAATTATTTCGCCCGATTATATTTACTAAACGTTTATAAACTTTTTAAATCTTAAATAGTAATACGGATATAACTTTTCGAATAAAATATTATTAAAAATATACCGTATTTATGTACGTTTATTATATTAAAACTTTAATACTTTATTTTATTAATAAGTATTTTTAATATATATACCTTTTAAAAAATAACCAAACGCGTTAATTAATTCCAGAAATTACGATATCGGCTTTATATTAATAATTTAAATAAAAACGTTCCGTTATAACGCGTTTATTTAGCCGCTATCGGGCTACCGGTACCTAAACGCCGAATATACGCGTTTATATTACTTTACTTAAAATTATTTATTACAAATAATAATATTACTTATTAAATAAATTACTTAATTATTACGTTTACGTTTACAACGCATTAAGTTAATTTACAAAATCCCGGCTTTAAATTTTAAATAAAATATTCCCGTTAATAAAGGATTTTAACCTTAATATTATTACATTTCTTTAATATTTTGATACAACCCCAAATTAATAAAGCTTTTTATTATATAAGAATTATTTGTTATATTTAATAATACGGTACCCAAATTATAGAATTTTTTCCTTTTTATCGGCTATTATCGATTTGGTTTCAAAATATTTCTCGTTATTATCGACTTTTTTATTTAAAAACTAGTTATTAAAAAAGTACTTTTTTACCTAGGGTAAACCCTTTATAACGAAGTTTTTTGGCAATAGCCGAAAAGCCGGTTCCTTATGTTATCCGGAAAATTAATTATTAAAAATCCGGTTATATTCTTTATATAATAACAATAGTAAATTTAACATAATATACGATAACCCTTAAAAAAAGTTATTTTCGATAAATATAATAACATTAAGGACTTACGGTAGGTAATTTATAAAAGTTATAATTATATGTACAAATGGCAGGACGTTAAGGTCGCCGGTTCGACGGGAAATTATAGTATAAATACCTCGTATAAAACCCGTTACTAACGTAAATAACTTTTTAAAATCGTCTTTTAAGGTAATAACGGTTTTTATATTCGAACAGCGTCGAAAATACCCCGTTATACGATAGTTTAATTATTGCTACCTTACTTTCCGGATAAGCTTAATTAAACGTACCGTATAAACGCTAAAATTTTAGAATAACCGTACGCTAAGATTTTTTTAAAGCTGATAAAAAGAAAGCCGATTTCGGTACTTATTATAATATTATAACGGGTTTTTATATAAATAGTAACGAAATAATTAATTTTTAAATAAAAGCAAAACGATATTATACGGTATTATATAAGTTAATAAAGTAAGCTTTAAATTAATAAGTTAATAACAGTATCCAAATTAAAAAATGATATTATATTCCATTTAAAAATAAAGTACCGAGTTATTAAGTATTTAATAAAATAAAGGTGTAAAGTAAAAGGGCCAAAAGTAATTTATATAATTTATACCTAAATTTTATTTTAATACAATAAAAGTAACCTTAATTTTATAAACTTTTATAACGTTTAAATATATTTATCCCCCGCGCCGATAACACCTCGCCGACCCCAGATACGTCCAAAAAATACCGCCCAAAAATAACGACGATAAAAATTACCAGAAAAAAATTAATAACGGGCTGTTTCGAAAAAAGAGGAATATTATAAGCAACTTAACGCAAACCTTATTATCTATAACGGCCATAAGTTCCCAATATAATAAAGATTATTTTAATTAATTATTTAAAAAAATTCGAAACGAAATATAAAATTAAATCTTTTTCCCGGCCGAAAGTCGCATTTATATTCCGTATATACGTATAATAAAAAAGAACGAATATCTTTATTATCAACATTATATACCACGGTCTATATTAATATACAGAAAGGCTTACAATATCGCTTTTAAAAAAAGACGAAAAGTTTCTGTTTAGAAAAAGGTAAATATAATAATTAAAAATTACGGAGAAAATATATATATCTAAATCGATCCGATACGTAATTTATTATACGTTAATTTTAAATAAAACGTTCGAAATAATTTTAAATTTATCGAAAATATTTTCGAAATTATTATAATTTATTTAAAAAATTAAAATAACTTTAATATTTTAGTTTTAACCGAATAATATTATTTATTAAGTCGGTTTTTAAAAATTAAAAAAATATAACTTATACGCAAATTATATAATTACGGAATTCTTAAAAGCTCGGTCGGAACCGTTGATAATTTTTTAATTATTAATTTAAACAAAAAAAGCAATATAAAATAAATATTAATATTACCTAACCTTTATCCAAAATCGAATATATCTTAAAAAATTATTTATAACGACATACAAAATATATAATTATATAACTAGATTTTTTACGTTCTTAATAAAATTTTCGAAAAATTTAATATATTTAAAAATAATTATTATATATAACTTAAAAACACCCTATATAATAAACTTTAACATATATATTTCCTAAAAGAAACGATAATAAAATTTACGCAAAATCCCAGCATTTTATTAATTACATTACCATAAACGGATTACGTTATCGTTTTAGGCTAAATATAACATAAATACCTAAATATTTAAAAAATATTAACGTTTTAATAAATTATATAATTTCGTTTAAAAAAATAACGATAATAATATTTCTAATATAACATAAATTAAAATAAAACGAATATATCCGGAATTTTATTTTACGTATTATTTTTTAAAGAAAAAATTACGTTAACCACTTAAATAAAAATTTCGTTTATTTAATAATTCTCTTAAATTTAAAATATTCGTTTTTTATATTATTCGAATATTAGCAAAAAACGTTCCTTACGTTAAAACCATTTACGGACCAAATTATATATAATTTAATATCTTTAAAAAATTACCCTGTTATCCCCGGTATTAAATATTATCGCGATTACTTTTCTAATACCCGCATTATATCGTAAAAGAATTTTATATTTATACTTACATCTCCGAATTTATAATACGTAATAAAAAAAAAAGTAAGCACCAATATAAATAAAAACCTCCTTTTCCTTAAAGTTATAAAACTTATTCCACTTTAAAATCATCTTTTACCTTTTTACCGTATCCTTTAATATCGGAAAAACGTATACCTATATTATAATTACCCTTATACCTATTAATTATATCTAGCTTTTTTAAACTCCCATATATAATTAAAAATTTTCGGGCCAAGAAATTTGTTATGTTATAACAATTTTACCTAATTTTAATTTAGGTAAAAAAAAAGTAACCGCCGATAACCCTTCAGACTTTAACCGCATAATTATTTTAAATAATAAATTTCGGGTTCGATAAATTTTTTTGCAAAAAAAAATATAATATTTTCGGTTATAAATAAACCAACTTATAATATACGTCGGAAATTACTAACTTAACAAAAAATTACTTAAATTAACTTAATCCGAAAATTTCTAAATAAATTTTAAAACATATTTTTACTTCTTTAAAACGGCCTTTTCCTCGTATAATACGGCCTACGGAAAATATTTAATCCCAAAAAAAGGTTTACTATCGTCCGGGAATATTAAAAACATCCCTATCTTAATTTTATTATACGCGTTTAAAAAATTAAATTTATATACATAATTAATCGCTTATAATAAACGTAAAATTATAAAATCTTTATACGATAACTTATCCGTTATAATACGAAAGCTAAATAAAAACACCTTAATAACACGTTATAATAATAATAATAAAAATTAAAAATTTACTAAATAATTATATCATTTTTATATAACCTTTTGTTATATTACTATTTGCATTTAAATAAAATTATTAACGGAAAATATTTAATAAATAAACGTAAACGTTAATCTCGATCAGTAAATTCTTTAACCAAGGTTTTATTATTTCCCCCGTCAATCCGGATCCGTTTTTTTGCCGGTATTTACTTTCCTTTCTGCCGGTATTTAATTTCCTTTTTGCTAATACGTATTTATCTTTTTTGCCGGCAAAAAAGTTTAACATAATTAAGTAAAAACGTAATTAACTTTAACAAACCAAATATTATTTATAAATAAATTAGGCGGTATTTTAAAGAAAGTTTTTAAAGCAATAAATTTATAATATTTAAATATAAATACGGTTATATATTTAAACGTTTTTAAAGTTAATTAAATAACCTAAAATCTAATATCGTTTAATACTTTTAAAGCATTAATATCTACTAAAAAGTCAAAAAACATTAACTATAACAATTTTTCTAAAAGTAAATAACACTTTTTTTTATTCGTTATACTAATTTAATTAACGTTTGTAGAAAAGCTTTAATAAACCTTTTAAAAACCATAAAAAGCTTACTTTCCGTTTAGGCCTAAAATTTATTAAAAATTATTTAATAAATGTTTTTTAGCTTTCCGGCAAATAACGGCTGAATTAATTAAGTAACTATTAAACCTAATCGTACGGTTTATATTAATAAAAATAACGTAAAATCTAAATAATACGGATATTAATTACGTTTAATAATAATAAAAATATTTCGCGTAACCAAATGATATTACGAATTAATTAATTATATAAACTATAAAAAAAGTAATAAATATATTTATATATTCGTTCCGTTTGGTTAACTTATTAAATTATATCCATAAACCCATAATTTAACTTATTAAATTAAATCGTAACGCAAAAAAATAAAATAAAAATATAATCTGGAAATAATTACAATACTTAATTCTCTTATTACTCCTTTATCTAATTTTTACCATCCGGCAACGTTTCGCCTTACGAAATCACCTTTATTTTATTTATTCCGATAACCGTAAAATAATACCATAAATCTTTTAAATATAATTCCGGAAATAATTTAAATATTAAAATTTAAAATTTTTGCATTTAAAATAATTATACCAAATTTTTTTACCGTATTATTTAACCCACTTACGCCTAACCAAATAATAATTATCGAAATAATCGTTTATAATAATAAAACGGTAATAAATAAAAGCCCGTTTTTTAAAAAAAAATCGTTCATTACCAATATAATCGGAACATTACGTTATTTGCATAAAAAAAGGGAATCGGTCGGGATTAAATATAAATTCGGTTTCTGCTTCGGGCGGATAAAATTTAACGGATAAACAAACCTTAACCTTTTATTAAATACGGTTACGTTTAACCGTTTTTCTTTTACCGCAAAAAATTACCATAAAATTAATAACCTTAATCCTTCGTTAAAAAAACTTGTTTTCGGTTAAATTATTAAACTAATAACAAATAATCTTCGCTAATTTAACACGTTTTAAAATAATAATATTAATAACAAGCTTTATATACTTCTTTTCTTTTTTTTCCCGTATTTACCTTTTAATATCCCAAATAAAACGGTTATAAAAATAATATTCGCGGTATTTTTTAACGACCCGCCTTTTACGTTACGTACGTTTTTTACGGATTTTATCGGTAAACTTCCGGATCTTTTCTTCTTTTTTAAGGCCTTCGATTCGGTACTTACCCTGCTTAAATTACGCACGTTTTTTTTTAAGCTCGACGATCTCCGGGTCAAACGAAAAATTTACCCATACTTCCTCGGGTACCATATCCGAAATAGCTCGAAAATTGCGCGTAAAACTTACGTACGCGAACAATCGAAACAATTAACTTTCCTTTTCTTCCTTCAAAAAAACGTTTTAAAGGTTAAAGTTAACGATCTTATTCAAATAAGCGTAATAAAATATAATAAATTAAAAATCGTAACGTATTATTTAATTACATACAAAATTTAACGCCTTTTTCCTAAAATCGAAATCCGGTTAAAATAATCCCTAAATCCGTAAAAATATTAACCATCTTTACCATCTTATCCTGGGTAAGCGGAAAATACGAAACGTACCGTTAGCAACATTCGCGGCGCCTTTTTTAACAAACCTAAACGTTTATTTTTTCTCGTATTCCGAATCGAGATTTTATTAACCGATATCGTATAAAAGTTTAGAATATAATATAACCTTAGCTTTAAAAAGTAACGGCTTATAATAACGGCAGAAAACTGGAATCTTTAATTTAAATAACTTTCATCGAAACAAAATGCATTATTTAAATCGCAATAATTTCGATTTAAATATAACAAACGCGTTTATTAAACTTAACGTATTAAATGCGTTATTATGCAAAACGAAAGCAAGAATTATAAAAACGATACAAAAAAAAAGCTTTTTAATAAAGGTAAAATAAAAGATAATTTTAAAAAAAAAAGGCTATTAATTTAAATAACATTTAATTACTCGGTATTACAAATAAATCGTAACGAAAATATACGGTTTAAGTTTATTATTAGCCCCTTTATAATAAATAAACTTAATAGCTATAACCGGTATATACTATCCAGTAATAAGGTACCGTATAATTATTATTTAAATATTTTTATAACAAAAAACTTTAAAACGTTTACGTTTTATAATTTTTTTAAAAAAATAACTTTAAAGCAACTTAAAATCTTTATTTAATAACCGCACCTAATTTTCCTTATCGTCCGACAAAAAAAAACTAAATAACTTTACGATCGAAAAATTTTTCGATAAAATTATTTTTTAACTTTTTTTTTTTTTGCTATTTATAAACTCGGTAAGTTACGTTCCGATATAATATAAAATTTGGTAACAACTAGTTAACTAAATACGGTATCTTTTACCCGGGAATATATTTACATTATATATAATATTAAACGTTAAAATAACCCGTAAATTATTTACGTTAAATATTAATTTACTATTAATATTCGGCGGCCGGTAACCGAAATAAAGAACCAAAACGTATTTATAATATTAATTACGTATTAAAAATTTATAATTCGGATTGAAAAATCAACTAGCTATACCGATATACCGGATTAAATAAACCTTATACGTACCTTATTTATTTTTTTAGTATTATTCCGGTTTATATACCGGCCGTTAATTATTATATAAAGCTATTAAAATTAACGGATATATTTTTTGCCGTTACCTTAAAATTTAATTTTATAACGTTCGTAAACGTATAAAAAAAATTTTAAATCGTTTTGCGTTTAAAATTTTTAATTAATACTTCCTAATTACCAATTTATATATCGATATAATACCTATACGAATAAAGTTAAAAATATAAAAATTTCCCCCCGGGATAAAAACGGAAGTATTAAATTTTAAAAAGCAGCTTTACGTACCGTTTTTATTTATTAAAAATACCGTTAACGTTAATTTCGGTTTTTTCGGAATATTTCGGCTTAATAAAGTAAATATTACTTAATTACGCCCGGTAAATAACATACTATTTAACCGAAAGCGTCGGCATTTATTTTGCGGCTCGGTTTTATACCTTTTAAGCGGTAAAGTATTACAAAAAATCGTATAATTTTCGTATAAACTACTTACGCCCGCCAACAAAAACGGAATTATCGGGTTAATAATTATTCAGTTAAAAAAGCGAAAACGAATAAGCAATCATTAACGGCAGGGAATAAAGGAACTAATTATCTCGAACAACGTAAATAAAAAAAAAGGTTAAAAAAAAGTACGGAAATTATTGTTATTATATATAAAATAAAGCGGTCGTAATAATTCGCGTCGCCAACGTCGGACGGTAAAGGATAAATTTATTATAAACGATAAAGAAACAAAAATAAATGCTAAAATTAAACGTTTTACTGGTGCAAAAGTCCGAAACCTTAGATACAAATAATCCCATACGTAAAGGATCTGGCCAAATATATAATACCTATCCTCGACCTTTATCGCTATTTCCCTTACATTACTGTTACCTTTTAAAATAATAACGCTTTTTACCTAATTCGGCAGCCCCAGCAGCGCTTTCTCTATTTATTTCGTAAATAATTTTGTATAATAAGTTCGAACCAATTTACGGCATTTTTAATAAAATAAACTATTATAATAAAAATTTAATTTAATAAATTTTTTAATTTTAAAAATCGGAAATATGTTTTAATTTAAATAAAAAATATTTAAAGGTTTTTTTTTTCGTAAAATTTTAATTTTTTAATTTTAATTTTAATAATTATTATAATTAATATTTCGGTTTTAAGTTAATTTTTAAATTAAATAACTTTTACTTAAAACTATTAAATAATATTATCCGTAATATTGGTTAATATAATAATAATATTAAATATTATTTAAAATTTAACGGTATTATTAAATAAAAATTTATAACGTATAATAATTATAAGTTTAATTAATTATTAAATTTAATTATACGGTTTTTATTAATAATAATATTATACAAATTTAAATAATAAAATAATAATTACGTTTAATAATAATAAATAACTATAAATAATTTAAATAATTAAATTATAATTATAAATTGGTTTTATTTAAATTGTAGAAATAATAAATATATATATATTTATCTTAACTTAACGTATTCGAACTAATTCGATCCATTTATAGTGGTTAAGTTTTATTGAGCCCGTCGAGTCACTTCTTCAGCTCGACTAGCTCGAAGCGCCAAGCTCCATTTTTTCAATTAAACCCATCAAGCCGGTCACGTAAGCCAAGACCTTTTATCGGAGATGTCCACATATCTTCCAACCGTCTAGCAATGGGCCAAGTCCTTGGGTCATAACAGCAGGTGGCTAGTTTATATAGCAGTTATTAGCTCTATATAACAGTTGCCAGCCTTACGGTTTGATCCTGGTAGTTACCGTTATATTACTTTTTTTTAAAATTTATATACGATTAAAAAAAGTATATAAGTTTTTATTAGTTATAAATGCCGTTTCTTTTTTATTAGTCCGGTTTTTGCCTTTACGGCTTTATTATTATTGGGGTAATTTTCGTTAATTTTGTCGGCAATTATTATACGTATTTATTTTTATAAACGGATTAATAATTTAGGGATTTTGAAACATTTTATATAAAACCGTTTTATTACGATTAGGGTATTTTTAAAATTAATTGCGAAATATTATATTTTGTTAAAATCGTAACCTTTTTATTTGGCTTAATATTATAATTTTTTATAACGCCCGTCAAATTTCAATTATTTGATTTATTTTATTTCGAATTTTAATTTTTTATTAATTTTTTTTAAATAACGGTAATATTTCAATTTATTAAAATTTCGGGGTTATCGTTGGCTTTACGTAACCGATTAGCATAAATAAATAAATAATTTTATAATTCGATAATAAATTAAAAACGAAATTATATTTGCGTTTTTTTTAAAACTTGAAAAAGTTTTATTTATTATAAATTTATATAAAGCATTAATTTTTACGTTATACAATCTTTTTTACGAAAAAAAACTTTATCACTAATTTTAAATTAATTAAGTAACGTTTTTTGTTAATTTATATTTTTTATTTTTACGTTTTTAATACGGTTTTTTTATAAATATTTAAATGTTTTTAACTTATTTAATAATTATTAATATTCGTTAAATTAATTCGGTTTTTGCCTTTATTATATTTAAATATAATAAAAATAGGTTTTACAAATTTTTATTTAATATAATTTTTAACGGAATTATTTTAATCGATAAATATTATAATAAATTATGCGTAAAATTTAATGCCGGTATATCTACGTTTTAATTATTTTAATATTTATTAATATAAAAAACGTAAACTTAAAAATATTTTAAACTTATAAATATAAAACGTTGCCGTAATAGTATTTTATATAAATAAATTTATTTAATTTAATTTAAAATTAAATTTTTTTTTTCCTTATTATTAATTTAAACAACGAATATTTTAAAAAAATAATATAAATATCGATAATATTAATTAATTAAGGTTTCGGCGATATTAAAATTTTTATTTAATAAAGTTATTATAATTTTATGAAGTTTATCGATAATCGTTTATATATAATTATAACCGTAATAATTCTTCGGTATATTCTTTCAGTTAATAACGATATAATTTTAAATATTATTCGGAATAAAAAAAATAAAAAAGTTCCGCAATTTTATTTTGAAATATTTTATTTCGATAATAATTATAATAATTTTAAATATATTATCGGATATTTTATTTAAGCCGAAATTAAATATATTTTCGTATTAATATTTTAATTATTTTGTTTTGGTTAAAGTACGTAAATATTTTAAGTACGTAAATTTTGCGTATAAATACGACACGGAAAAAAATACGGTCGTTAATTAATTTTTTAGGTATTATTATTTTATTATCTTTTTTTGTTTAAATTTTATGTCTTATTTTTGCGATAAATAAGGTTAATTAAGTTAATATTTTACGGAATATTTTCGATTTATACCTTAATCGGTATTTTATTAATAATAATAATAATAAAGTTTATTTATTTTAACGGAATTAAATTTTTTTTTCGAACCTTAATTATAAATAAATCGATTATTTTTTGTAATAAAATATCCGTAATAATATTCTTTTAGTAAGTTAATATTAAAAAATAATATTAAAGTTAAAAAAAATTTATCGAATTTAATGCGTAAAAAACGTATTTATTTATAAAATATAATAAAATTTAATAATTAATTATTAAGAAAACTTTTATTTTTATAATTTAAAATAATAATATTTAAAGGTTTAAATTATAATAAGTAATTTTCGGTTTTAAATAAAATATATCTTTTTTATTAAAATTATAATTTTTAAAACATATTTTCCGAGTTTTTATTTATTATTTTATTATTATTATTAAATAATACTTTTAATTACGTTACGGAATATACAAGGTTGAATAGGTTTAAGCCTTATTTTCCAGGCTGAGCTAAATATACAGAAAATTATTATACGATATAATTTGTACGATAAATATTATACCTAATATTTTCGAATATAATAATTAATTAATGGTTTTACGGTTAGGATAGATTAATCCCTCGGTTCCATAAAGCCTTACTCTGAAGCCGACTGCTGGGCCCTCGTAAGCACGCAATTTCTCGACTGATGTCGGCTTGGGAGGCTCACATGCGTGGTTGCCGATAAGCTTCGACCCTGGTGAACCTTATGCCCGCTGGCTGGTTCGGCAGGGTCAATGTGACTCAGGAGATGTTAAGCTTTGCGCGGTAAACCTTAAGGATAAACCTTAAAGGCCACGTTACGGGATATATTTATTTCTATTTTGATCGATTAACCAGGCCGAAAAAAAATAAGAATTAAAGTTTCGTAAATAAATCGTTTTATTTTTTAAGGGCCCGTTTATATTCGGGTTTTATTACGAAAAAACTTTTTTAATAAATAATTTAATAATTTAGTCATACTGTTTTTATAATATCAAAATATTTATACGTAATTATAAAATTTTATAAATAAACGGATTACGATATAATTATTAAAAATCTTAAATTTTTAGCTTTAAATTACTTTAATTTTAATTAAATCGATAAAAATATTTACGTTTATTTTTATAATAATATCAAAATAATTTATTTTTTTAACGTTAAACCGGAACTTTTTAATATTTTTTTTTAAAATTAACTTTGTATAACCGGTAATTAATTTTTCTATAATATTTATAATATTTTTTAAAAGCCGAAATAAATTAATATATTATTAACGTAAACGTTAACGTAATAAATAAAGAATTTATATAATTAAGTATTAATAAATAATTATTATTAAATAAAATTTATTTTAAATTTAAATAAAAATATTTTTTATTAAAACGGGTTTTAACGGATTTTAAATATATTTAATATTCCGATTTAATAACGATACGAAATTTATAAAACGCTTAAATAATATTAATTTTAACAAAACGTTTAATATTTTAATAATTAAATATAATACCGTCAAATAAAAAGACTGAAATAAAACGATTTTTTAAATATTAATTTTTTTAACGGTAATCGATATAAAACCGGTATTCCGACAAATATAATTTTAAGGTACATAAAATTAAGACTGTATTTTTTTGTATATATAATTTAATAAAATTTTAACGGAAGGTATTAAACGGACGTCTGGTAAAGTAAGGATTTAAAGGTAAGTATCGGCTGGTCGAATTCCAGAATTATGTTATGGTTAAATTAAAAGTTTATAAAAATGTTAACTTTTTTTTTCGAAATTTTTTTTTTTTCTAAGTAGGCGAAAAGTTTTAATAAAAATTTCCGGATTTATTTTATATATTCCGGATTCTTATTTTCGGGAAAGGGAATCTTTTGGCCGTTATATATTTTTTATTTTTATAAAGTAATTAACTTTATAACGTTCGAATTTTTATTTTTTAAAATTTTTTTTTTTAAAATAACGGAAATTTATTTTATTATTCCGTACGAGAGTTAGTTTTTTTACTTATTTATTAACGAAATAATAATTACATAATTTTTAATAGTTTTTATAATAAAGATAATCGGCTTAATATTATAAATATCCGGTATATCTTTTTTATTTAATATATCCGATAAAATAATAAATACGGATATTAAAATAAAATTATTTTCGGATTTTTTTTACAAACGTTAAAAAATTTAATATTATTTATTAACCTTTTTTATAATTCGGTTACGGTAATTAACTTTGTTTAAACTTTAAAATTAACGTATTTATTTAGCAAGTATTAAGTTAAAAGTTTAATTGCCGGTAAGAATTTGGCTAAAGTTAAAAAGTTATCGGGCTAAATAATATTTTAATTTTTGTAATTTAATAATAAATTATATTTTTTTATTTAATTAAAATTCATAAAAATGTCGTATCCGATATTTATAATTTGGAAATTTTAATTAAGAAAACGTTATCCGTTAATTTCGAAAATTATAATTATTTAAATTTTTATTTAGCCGGCGGATTATTTTCGATAATTCTGTAATTAAATTGGTTTTTTTAACCGGATAATATAAGTTTATAATCGTTTTTTTATTTGCTTAGCAAAAAAAGGGTTAATAAAAAGTTAGGTTTATATTTCGGTATTATAAAAAGCGGTAATACGGAAGTTAACTTTATTTATTTAAATTTATATAATTTTGGTAATAGTTGTACATTTTTTAAGATTATTTATTTCCGTTACTATAAATATAGGAAGGATTATTAAGGAATTTTCCGACGGTTTTATTCTTTTTTCGATTCGTTAAAGCTAAACAAACTTTTTATTATTTTTACCGTAATAACCTTTTTTTTGTTAGGGTAATTGTTAGCTTTATATTTTGTTTTGTTATAGTTAAAATACGTACTAGTTTTTTAATAGGCCTTTTTTTCGATTTCCGATAAAGGCTTGCGTGTGTTACCCGAAGTTTTCGATTTGCCGGGATTATTATTTAAGCAGGGTTTTTTGTTTTTGTTATTATTAAGGTTATATGGTTAAGGTTTACGTTTTTATTGGCGTTTTTTATAGGCAAGCTGGTTGCTGTAAACGGTTATAATAACGCGGTTATAAAACTTTTCGTAAGTAACGTTAAAATTGCGGTTATTTTTAAAAAGAGGTAAATTAACGTTTAAGGAAATATATTTTTATAAAATTTGTTTTTATTTATTTTTGGCGATTTTAACTTTTTAAACGAAAGCCTTAAATTTAAAAATACAATCGTAAATATTTTAATTTTTGCCGGGCTTAAACTTAAAGATACGAAAGGTTTTCTAATAACGAAAATTTGGTTTGGGTCATAATATGACAATTTTAATATCTGGATTATTTCGGTTACGTAAAAAAAGGTTATATAATCGATCGGTAATAAGTTTTAATTATTTATTTAACTTTTTTTTAAGAAATTTATTAAATAAACTATATAAATCTTTTCGTTTCGAAAAATCGAGTTATTTATTTCGAACTTATTTATAACTTTATAAATTTAAATATTAAATTTGGTTTTGTTATTGTTAAATTTAATTAAGTTATTAATATAAAAAAAAAATTTTCGGTTATAATTAAAATTTGCATTATTATTTTCCGCGAATTTACGGAAAGCAGATTATATTGTTCTACCGGTAAAACGAAATATATTAATATTATCGAAAGCGTTATTAATTATGTTTTCCCGGCGCAAATGGTTAACGTTGTGAAAAAAAGTAAGGAAATAATAACTTTATTTAGTTTAAAAATAAGTAATTTTGTTACGAAATTTTTAAAGTTTTTCTTAAACGTTTTGGTTATCGTTAGCTATTTCGTCGATTAGTTGTTTATCGAGATTAGTTTTTAAATAATTATAATTTTGGTTTTGGTTTAATAAATTTTTTATTTTTAAGGATTGGGTTTCGTTTTTTGATACGTCGTTTTTTGCCGTTTTTTTAAAATATTTATCGTTTTTTATATTTTGGTTTAAATTTTAAGGATATATTTGATTTTTTGCATTTTCGATTTTACATTTAATTTATTTAAGTCGTTTTAAACGTCGATTAATTAATAAATAATCTTTTTTAACAGATATTTAATTTTGATATTAATTAATTTAGGTTTGGTTTTAAGTTTAGTTTAAAATGCGTTATTTTTCGTTATTACGTATCGACGTAAAAAAAATATAATACTTTATTTATTAATCGTTAAAATTACGAAAAAAGAAATAAGCTTAAAATAATAATACGGCCAGTATTAATATAACATAATAACTAATTTATTAACGTTATAAACAAAGATTCTAAGTTAAAAAAAAAGGCAGAATCGTAAAGTATGTAAAAATCTATAAATATCCTTACTCTTTGTATGGCAGATGGCTAGTTCATGTGGCAGCTGTCAGCTCCATGTGACGGTTGCCAGCCTCACGGTTTGATCCTGGTAGCTGCCGTTACAAAAATAATATTATTATAAAGCTTTCGATCCGGGAAATTTAACGGTAAGTTAATTTTTTTTCGATTTTATTTAATTACGATTTTAACAGTATAATTAAATTCGAAAAATTTAAAAAATAAAATTAATATTAAAGTTATTTAAAAAAGGAACACAATTATTATACGTAATATATAAAACTTATATATTTTAGGTACGTTTCCGATATATTTTTAATTTTCGAAATAACGTACGTTTTTTTGGTAAAAATAACATATTAATATTTTAATATTTATGTAATTATTTTTTTATTTTTCGCCTAGCTTTTATTAACTTAATAATTTTTATATTATTTTATTAATTATTTATTAAAAAATTAATATAATTATTATTAATTTATAAATAAAGCTTAAAAGTTTTAAAATATACGCATTATATAAACATCTCGATTAATATAATAATATTATACGTTTTATAATAATTTAAACGATTTATAATTTACTTATTTTAATTTAAATATATTATCGTTTCTTTAACTTTAAAATATAACGTTTTAAACTTTATTATTATCTTTAACGATAATATATAATTCTTTCCGCCGTTTTCCAAAATATTTACTTTTAATCGTATATTTATTCCGCCTTTTTTATAAGTTTAACGCTTATTAATAACGATAAAAACCTTGAACGTTATTTTTAAATTACGTTTTTAAAATATATAAAATTTAAACGAATAAAAAATATAATAATATAATTATAATAATTTAAATACGATATTTAGTATACCGGAAAACGTAAATAAATATATAAAATATATATTTGCAAAAATGATTTTAAGTTTGTCATTTTTTTAATACGCCCTATACAAAATTATATAAATTATTTTTATTATATGTATAAAGTTATAACCTTTAAAAAAACGAAATTACGATATTAAAGTTAAGTTAAAATACGTATAAAAATAACGCGAAAAATATTCCGATTTTTTATTATTAATTATTTCGGATTTAACGTTTATAACTCTTACGATTCAGTTTTTATTAATACGTTAATTAAGAATTTCGATAAAAAATAATTCCGTTATTTTTTAATTAATTAAATTATCGAAAAAAATTATTTATTTATTATCGTTAAAAAACTTGCCAGCCTTTTATGCGTAGTTAAGGTTTGCCGTTAAGGTTTGCCTTTAAGGTTTGCCCTTAAGGTTTATCCTTAAGGTTTACCGCACAAAGTTTAACATCTCCTGAGTCACATTGACCCTGCCGAACCGTAGAGCCAGCGGGCATAAGGTTCACCAGGGTCGAAGCTTATCGGTAACCACGTATCAGTCGGCTTCAGAGTGAGGCTCTGTGGGACCGAGGCATCAATCTATCCTAACCGTGAAACCATTAATCAGTTATCGTGTTCGAAGATACTGGGTATATTATTTATCGTGCAAATTATATCGTGTAATAATTTTCTATATATTTGGCTCAGCCTGGAAAACAAGGCTTGAACCCATGCGACCTTGCATCGTTAAAAAACAAAAATTATAAATTATTTTTAAATATTTTATTTTTTATATAAAAAATTAAAATATTTATATTGCCGTTATTATTATAAACATATTTATTATTAATATTTTTTACGCGTATAAATAATAAATCGTAAAGATATTATTACATTTGCCGGAGTTTATTTATATTATTTTTAATAGTTAAAGGTTAAATAATCGTTATTTATTTTATAAAGTTTATTATTTTTTCCATAATAAGGAAAATTAACTTTATAAATTAATCTTAAAGTTATTTAATATAATTTTACGTTATATAGACGTTAATATAATTGCAAAATTTTTAACGTAATCGATATTTATAGGATTTAAAAAATTGGTTATTTTATTTTCGATAACGCGAAAAATAATAATATAATAATAAAGGTTATTAATAATAAGTTTAGCTTTAATAAAATTCATTACCGTAACCGTTATATAAATTATACGCTTAATTTTTTTATAAAAGTATTATTATTTAATTACGATATTAAAATTTTAAAGTTTATATATATAGCAAAAAAGCGTTTATAATTATCAAATATAAATTTTGGCGTAAAAAGGGCTTCGTTAAGAAATTTTATAATTTAATTATAATTATTTATCGTTGAAATAAGCTTATTAATATATTACGAATTAAATAAATAAATTATAACACCGTTTTTAATAACTTATAAATTAAAACGTAGAAATTTTTTAATATAAAGTTTAATAACGTAGCACGTTAATTATCGTATTTTTATATAATTTATCGAACTTTTACGTTACGTTTATTTTTTAATATGTTAATTTTTAAATATAAATATAAATAAAAATGGAAAATTATATAAAAAAATGTATACGAAAAGGTATTATTATTTTTTATATTTTATAGGCGGAAAATTAGTTAATAGATTACGATTAAAATATTTTAAAATTTACGGCGGATATTTTTAAATATTATAAGAATACGGTTAAAACTTTCGAAAGTAACGGTATACGGCGGTTACGAAAGCGTAAATAATTAAATTTATACGGTAATATATAAAATATAATTTTAAATTTTAAGTTTTTTTTAATAAATTAAAAAGGTTTAAAATATATATTAAATTTTTTTTAATTTATAATATATAATTACGAACGTTAATTTAATTTGGTTAAAGTTAAACGAATATTATATTAAAAAAAAATCCGATATATATTATTATTTTTACGTTTTATTTTATATATAGGTAACGATACTTCGAAAAAAATTTATTTAATTATTTTAAATAAATTCAATATGTTCGTAATTAAGTAAAAAAATATATAAATAAAAGGATACGTTTATATAAAGATATTATTACGAACGGAATATATACAGTTAATTAAAAAAGCGAAACGTTATTATAATAAGTTATAATAATATTTTAAACGATTACGATAAAGCCTTAATAATATAAAATTAAGCGATTCGGTTAATATAAAAGTTCGGGATATTTTTAATTAATATAGGGCTTAATATACGGATTAAAGCCTAAAAAATAAAAAATTTAAGATTTTATCGTATATTAAATATATAAAAATATAAAATATTTTTACTTTTTTCATATAGCCTTTAATATTTTTATAATATAATGTATATTAATAAAATATAATTTTTTTAAATTATAGGCCGAATAATTAATAAATTACGTAATAAATTAAATATTATATCAATCGAGATATATTAAACGTTACGTTTATAATATAAGGTTAAAATAATCAATAATCTTAATATATTATTTATATTTCCGGATAAAGCCTGAAAGATAGCGAAATATAAAGTTATAATTAATAAAAAAATTAAAGAAATAAGTAACGAATTAAATTAACGTTATATTAAAGGATAAAATGTTTAACGATAAAAAGGATTCGTTATTCGTTACGTAAGAAGGCGACCTGCCTTAAAGCTAGCTATATATATATATTTTAATACCAAAAACGTTCCTCAAGATACCCTAAAGCTATCCACCGATGTCCACCGATGGCCATCCATTTGGGGATTTTGCCAGTTCCATCCATATATTTTTGTATGGCCGTGGATGGACGTCAACCCACTCCCACCGGGGTGGTTGGTGGCGTGGATTGCGTTGCTTCGACCTCTGAGAACAAAGCCAACCTCGATGGTGAAGAGTTGACTTCGGAATGCAGCTTGTGACAAAGGCTGAGTTTCAGTAACTGTTTGAGTGGACATTATCAATGATTCTTTGTTAGAAGCCTATTCGCGGCCTATTAAAAGCAAGTAGTACCAAGTTTACAGGTGCCTCAACGAGGGTTGCCACACTACGCTACAGTACAAGTTCGGAAGCCCGCTGTCGTCGAGTCATATTACTCGAATTGGACCTCAGTATCTATTACGACAGTTCGAAGACCCCCTTTTTGTATACGTGGAACGCGCTAGCCACCAGGAAGCAGCTCTCGCAAGGGCAACATCACGACCTGGAAGGAAACAAGCCATAAGACAGTTTACCGGAGAGGAGAACTCAAAAATGAGGGGTCTTCCCGCGGGTTTCACGGAGGGGCAGGTTATGACCGGCCATGGAGGGAAGCGGTCAAGCGCGATCGGGCACATAAACCTACCCGATGACAAAGTACACCCTCAATTGACCGCTAATTTGGCTGGAATTTCGATCACCGAAATGAACAAGTTACAGTACTCCCGGCGCGAGCCTGTGTCAACTGAGTCTATGCAGATCTCCCTCGCAGCTCTTCATGCGGCACTCCCAGAAAAGCTACGAGATCAGATTCTGATACTGGTAGATCATGTCGCTCGTGCATGGTTGACTGGCGCCCAGGAGAGCGAGCGTTACTTCAAGAAAGCACTAGGAAATACGTTCGAGAAGTTCGAAGGCCAGGAGTATATCCTTTGGCCGATCCTGGTTGATAAGGGCACCAGCGAAGACCACTGGGAGACTGCCATAATACATTTGACCATGGGCAAGGACAAGAAAAGGACGCACGTTTCCCAGATCACCCTGATTGATCCCTTGAAACGGCACAAGCCGGTCCAAAGGAGTGCCATGGTTCGTGGCCGGTTGACGAAGATCTTAAAGTACATCGCCAAGTTCACCATTGCGCGCGACGAGGACCTCTG
The DNA here is from genome assembly GCA_004155915.1 of Monosporascus sp. CRB-9-2. Taxonomy (NCBI): domain Eukaryota; kingdom Fungi; phylum Ascomycota; class Sordariomycetes; order Xylariales; genus Monosporascus; species Monosporascus sp. CRB-9-2. The sequence goes on from QJOA01000099.1 coordinate 86,095, forward strand.
GCGGGATGTATGGGTGCCTGAGCAGCGCTTCCACGACGACAAGAGCGATGGCCCGCGTGCTTATCAGGTTTGCAAGACGATGATGGAACGTCTGCTCACAATATACGAGACGGGAATCGGGTACCATGAGGGCTTGTGGGACGACCTAAGCGGGTGGTTCCATGAGGATGATGTACGGCGCGAGATGCTTGGTAAGCACGTATGGGATGCGGTTGAAAACATGGGTTACAACGCGAGGCTTGCGGTTGAAGCGGTTAGCAACGTGCGAAGATCTCCAAACCAAGCCTGGGAAAACGCTGGTGATCTGATGCGACCCATGGCGCCCATTGGGGAACCACTCGAACCTCAAAGGCCCGACTTCCCAAAGAGACTTGGGCTGCACGAATTCGGGGCATCATCTTCGGGTGATGCAGGTGCAAACCGGCCGCCGAAACGGCCCCGGTTCGGACCTCCTCCCCCCTCCCGGCCAAGGATCTATCCGACCTACTCGTTGAGAAAGGAGGACGGGTTAAAAGAATACAACGGCTGGTTCAATGCAGAGGGCAGAAACCCAGTATGGGACGATCCACGTAACGTCGGGCAACCGCCACACCTCAGTCCACCTCCGTCACCAGACCGTGTACTGTCCCGGCCCCGACTTGGTGGTATCCGCGGAGCCAAGGGATCTCTGTGGTAGAAAGGTGTGAGCCCCGTATGATGTCCCAAGCCTTTTCTGAGGACTCAAGACTGGGATCAACTTCAGGTATAGATCGAGGACGAGTGAGATACCGATCTATCTAGGTCTTGGAGGGTTGGGGTTATTTGTTCACCTGTATTATCAAGTTTATTCCATGAATGACTGTATTTTCAGCTTGACTAGTAAACGCACCATGTCTAGGTAAATGATTTCTACGCAAGACGTTATGAGATACTAGACGGGAATGGTGGGACGCGTTTGAATCCACAATGAAGCTGACCTCGGTGTTCAGCACCCTGAAATCAGGACGTATGATCTATATGCCATGATGAACCTTGTTGCGGAGCGCCCATTCAGCCAGAACCTTGGGATGTTTCTTCAGTTTCTCTTCGCATTTCCGTAGCCAAACCCAATTACCTCCGAGCCGGTCGTATCCGTCCATCCAGCACTTGAACCAACTCACAAAATTGGGCAAGTGGAGACTGACGGGCTCTGGCTCCTCGTACCACTTCGGCAGTAACTGCATCCATAGCTTGTGCTTCTTGTTCAGGAGCTCTAAATCAGCCCTCTCATAATCGATACCTCGGTACTTGTCATCATAATCTTTCCAAGGAAGGCCCGCAAGAATCTCCGACCGGACCTGAAAGTGATACTTGTGTGGTATCTCGTTTCTTTTAGATGATATGCTTGGATCGACGCACTCCCATACAGATAACCAACCGTAGTCAAGCATATACTCCAACTCGCGAATCTGTTTGTCGACGAGGAGATGGAAGCACTCCGCCAGCGTCTGCGACAGTTGATCTTCGCCGTGTTCGGCCGCGTAGCAGGAATTGCACCGCATTGAGTTGATAAACTCCTCGTTTACAGGAGTCTTACCCCAGTTCTTGAACTCACGCCCCCAACGGTGCCGATGTGCCGGCCACCATTTCGGCCACTGCCCGCCACACCTATAGGCGCGCATTTCGAGCTAGCGAGCGCACCGAGGGCACCGAATCATGTACATCGTGAAGAATCGCTCATGTGCATGATGGCGAAACATTGTAAACACAGGCGCGGCGCCACAGTCCGGTTTAGGCAGGCCCAATTCAGCACAGACGGCGGGAAAATACCGCTCAAGATAGGTATCGAAAGTTAGGCGGCGACTGACGACAATGGGTACGGTCTTTGTCCCGATGTTCGCGCCCGTCTGGTATTGAACGGAGTGCAAGGTCTCTGTATGGGACCTGAGACTGCCCTGCTGAAATCGGCATTCGTTACATTTGCGTAGGCGGCGTTTGAAGCCGCAGCGTAAGCTCTCGACGGACCAAGCTACACGGTCAAGAAGTGCCGCCTCTTCGAAGGTGTTGAGCTTTTCAAACTCCTCCAATTTCATGTTCAGAAACTCCTCCATACCAGCCTCGTGGAATGTGCGGAGCCTAGCACTCAAGGAGCGTCCTTGCCTCGGCTGGGCCTAGTTTAGCGTGGTTGCTATAGCATATCGCCGTTTGAGCATCTTCAGCTCCCTGCGCTCGGTATCTCTTCTCCTCTTCCGCGTGGCGTTTGAGATGATCTTCCCTGAGGGCTCCCAGCTCGAAGGAGCCATGGCTGCGGGGGAGCCAGCAACCGGTTTGCGGTACCCAAGGCAGAGCAGGGAGTGGTTATCGAAATGACGGTGCGGGAGCAGTCGGAGGCAGCCTGTGCAGGCCCAACGCATGGACTCCCATTTCTCGTCGTCCCAGTTGGGCTGGAGAGCATTGTCCCGCGCGCGGAAGATGGCACTCGGACCCCCGTGTTCTTCCAGACACTCCAGGGCAAGCAGTCGCTCAACGAAATGCCGCCTTTCGGGGTTGATGATGCCTCTGAAGCTCTTGCATGTCTGGCTAGCCGATATGAGGCCAACTGAGTCAAGGAGGCGGAATATGGAGCATTGGACCTCGGTGGGCAGCGTATCGAGGCTGGGAGCCGGCGTTGTGTGAAGCATGTTCTGTAGGTATGGTCTGCACCATGCAGCTAAAGTCGAGTCTCAAGCCAAAGGTGGCGGTCTCGCTATATGGACTTAAGTCCGGAAGCCGACCTTTGGAAAGCGAGGCTGTTCTAAGATTCCGACAGAAATCAATGCTATTATAGTTGTATCCTTATAAACGAACAACTCGATGGCTGCTCATGCCGGGGTGAGTCAGCCGGCTTGTGGCTGTGTACAGGGATTGAAGCCACCAATGTTGGCTCAACTGTCGCTCCACATTTTATCCACGATAGGTTCTGCGGCAACTGCCAAAAGTCATGAACGTAGGGATGTTGCCGTTCCGTTTAAAATGTAGATCATCTCTCTAGTGAGAAGCACCAGCTTACCGGATGTAGCTGGGTGTCGAAACAGTTGGACGCACCCGCAGTCAGAGAGTGGGAATGACATGGGCGAGGTTTAACGCCTGCGTCAACAAGTCAAGGGTGCGGGCATCGTGCCCACATAAGAGGATCCTAGCTGCTCTGACGCAGGTAATAATATAAAGCACGATTTACCCGATACGAATTTCAAACCTTTTCTTTTTGAGATTTGCTATCGCTGGGGTGAACATATTGCTATATCTGCAGTGGTCCCACTTTTTACAACTGCAGCCATCTGCCATACCGCCGCCACCTGGCACCATAACTGTATGCACCTGTAATTGTAGCCCTTTAATTCCTTTAATTTCTTTAAGGTTTCGTAATGGCAGCCATAATAACAATACCGTCTCAGCGACCGTAAGAAGGGAGCAAGTCCGAGGCCGCAGTTGTAAGGTTATACATGATCGTAATAAACGCGGTAAATATAGCGGACGTAAGAGATAACGGATAAGTTGCCTTACTAAAATCTGTCAGATAACTGTTGATATTAGGGGTTCTAAGATAGAACGCCACGGAGATTACCTGTGGCTTAGCTGGGAACTCCACTAGCCACATCTACCAGTATAAGCCCCGACCAACACGGTCCAAGGGCTCCATCATCAATACAACAACAACTGTTTTTACCCCAATACTGAATACACGCTTGTGTCTGACAAAATCAGGCCCCATTTTTGAGGTTGGGGCTGCGCCGCAGGCACAGCCGTGGCTAGAGCGTTCGCTCTAGAAGTACCTGCAAGGGTCAAATATATTGACTAAACCTTATTAAGAAATTTCTCCACAAAAATAACAAAACCTTAAAAATAAGGCCTAGTGTCCCTTATCCACTTCCTGAATTTACCCATTTCCTGAATTGGTCTATAATAAAATTAGGTGACTTTGAAGTTTGTGGGTGACCTACATAGCACCCTAGCTACCTATATACGCCTACAACTTTGATAATTCATAACAATTCGAATATTAAAGCTATTAATAATTGGCAAAATAATTTTAAAAGCCTTAAATCTAGTATTTAGTATTTAATATACCACCCCTTGGCCTTACGCAGGGTTCGCAAGCGGTTAAGCATATTACGAATTAGGTTATTTATTAAACCTTAAAAAACCGCTTATTACGCCTTTCGAATTTATTCCTTTAACTGTTCCTTATCCGCTTTATTATTCTTTATAAGATATATTTCGGAATGCCTTTTATGCAATATAGATTTTATTGCGCGTTATACGTACTTAATAAAGTTCATATCCCGGCTATAAGCAAGTTATTCGATAACGTATATCCCGTACTTTTCGAATTATTTTTACGTAACCCGTAATTTGTATATTTTGGCGTTATTCTGTTAAAATAATTATCCCGGCTGATAATATAAAAAAAGCCCTTTTTCGAAAGCTTTAATATATAACCTAGATATATAACTATTTTTTGTTAATTCGTTATTTTGCTTTATAATGATAATATTGGTTTTACCCTTTTCCCAAACGCCTTCTTAACATATAATCACGATATCTGGACGTTCGTAATCGGTTATATTAATTATTCGGCGGTTAAACCTTTTCCCAGAAAATCGTTAAATTTATCCCAAAAAATTTAAAATATCGGAAACGATTAAATATTCGTTCGTAAATATTGCCTAAAAATAGCTTATAAATAAAAAGATTAACATTTTAATTTTAATTATATATACCTTTATTAATTTTTCCTTTTTACGCCTCTAAATATAATAAAAACGATTTCTTTTAAATATTACTTTCGCCGATAAAATCTTTTTTTTAACCGATTTCCAATAACGTAAATTTACGTTATTAAAAAATTTGCGAAACGTCCGACGTAATACATTTTTACTTAACAGCGATTTAATTTCCTTTTATAAAATAATTTAATAAATTTTGGGTAATTTTCGGACGAAACGAATAATTATATACTTTTCCCGTTTATTAAAAGCCGGCTTACGGCCCAGATAAAGCTTATCGTTAAAAGATTAGGTTTTTTTTTACCGCTTTATGGTATAAGCGATAATATTAATGTAACAGTTATACCGTTTCGTTAGGACCGTATGCTTTTTATTACCTAAAACTCCCGCCACAATTGCCGTACGTTCTCCCGGAGATAACGGTTAGTTTCGTCGTTTTCCGCGCTTTAAGGCACGCTCAAACTTTTTACGAAGGGTCTCCTCCATAATATAGTTATTAAGAAAGGAAAAGGGTGGATGGTTAAAGGGTTGTCGCGTTAAAACGCGTTAAGCACTAACTAAGTGGGGAACCCACAAACTTCAAAGTCACCTAATTTTTACCGAATACGAAGGTATCATTAATAATACTCTCTAATAGTTTAACGAAAACGTTATATTTTTGCTTTATTTTAATTATTGTTAAAATAATATATTTTTTATTAACCTTCGATTAATTTTTATAACTCTTTTTAAAAAATCTTTTATATATTATTATTTATACTTTTTAACGGAAACTTTAATAATTTATTTAATTTATTTAATTTATTTAATTTATTTAATTTATTTAATTTATTTAATTTATTTAATTTATTTAATTTATTTAATTTTAAAGTATATATCGTTAAAAATTATAATTATTATAATACGTTTTTAAATGTTTAAAACTTTTAATTATTTCTTTAAACTTTTATTAATGTAACGTAAAATAACGATTTTAATAAATTTAAGGTTTAAAATTTTAGATTCTTTTTTTAAATAAAATCCGAATATTATAAAAAATAATAACCTTTTATTAATTAATAGTTCGAAATTAATCTTAAACGTATTTATCTTTTTTTAAAAATATATTATATTATAAAACACCTTTTTAAAATTTAATAAACTTTAATTAATTCTAGGATTTATTAATATTAAATTTTTTTTAACTATTTTAGGGTTTTAAAACGATTTATCCGCGTTAAACGGCAAAATATTTATCGTTTTAAAACCCGAATATATATTTTTAAATTTAAAGGTTTTTTTTTAAAAATTTCACGATATATTTTTAAAAAAACGTTATTTATTAATAAATATAAAGATTATAAAAAAATCAAAATTCAAAGTTTTTTTATATTAATACCGTTTTAATATAATAAATATCCCGATATTAAATAATTATATAATATAAAAACTATATAAAAGTATATATGAATAACGTATTTTATTTTATTTTATATTTAATTATAAATTCGACCGTAATATAAGTAATATATTAATTTAAAAAAAATTTTAATCGTTAAAATTTAAAAGTTTTATTTCAAAATTTCTTTTTTTCGAAATTATTCGAAAACGATTTTAATATTATTTTAATTCGATTTATTAATAATATATTTTTATTTAAAATGTAATACGAAAATTATTATTTTTAAAAAATAAAATCGGTAAAAATTATTTCGAATATTAATTATCGCCCGTTAATCGTAATAACTTCGATTATTGTTATTTAAATTATTATTTCGGAAATCGTTTAAAAATTACGTTTTATAAAAATATTTTTAATTATTTTTTTCTTTAAAATCTCGTTTTTTTATACGTTTATTTCGTTTATATTCACGATATTTTCGGTTTTAATATATAATTTACGAACCATAATTGTGTACCGTTATTAAAAGTTTCGAATTTTATTAAAAAGGTTAAGGAATATATAAAAAGTTTTGAAAATTTTTATAACTCTTTAAAACGTTAATACCGGTTAATAAAATATTTAACTTGATATTTTTAAAGAAATAAATATTTTTATTCGTTTAATTAATATATTTTATTATTTAATATATTTTAAAATTATATAGCATTTTTTATTAATGTTTTCGCTTAATATGTATTTTATTAATTCGTCTTTTTATAAAGAGATAAAAATTTATTAATTTTAATAATTTTAGACGCAAAATTTAACGCCTTTTTTTCGTATAAATAAAATATTTTTTATTATATCTTATTTATTAACTGTTATCTTTTATTAAACGCTTTTAGCAATTTTTATTAAGGCCTATTAAATACGATATTTATCGTTAGGTTTTATTTTAAATTAAAGCTTCAGAAACGTTATAAAGGTTGAGATATTAAGGAATGTTATTATTAAGGATAGGTGTTAAAGGAGCAAAAATCCAATTCAGGAAGTGGGTAAATTCAGGAAATGAGTGGGGGACATTAATAACGCGGTATAAAATATTAGGCGCGATAACTGTCGCGTAGCCACTGCACCAAAAGACTGGATTGATAAGTGCGCACTTATTGCGCTACTTATCTGACACTCCCCCTTAGTTGCTAGCGATCAGGTAGTAACTGGTATTCCTCTCATGGTACCATGTTAGGGCTGCTAATGCATTTAAACCATGGCCAGTTATTCCTTTCTTGGATCGGACTTGAAGCTTTTGGATAAGTGGTCTGGTGCAGGGTTACGGGCCATTAACTGCAACGGTAGAACTCCACTTTGTGGAGTTTGTTTGAAACTCTTAATTGTTACGTAGCCACTGTACCAAAAGGCTGGATTAATAAATGCGCACTTATTGCGCTACTTATCTGACAATAACAGTACTTTTTATATATATTGTCCTATATAAGCTTGCAAGCCGTTTTTTGCAACTTGTAATAACAAACTTAAACTACTTAATTATAATATATCGAATTAATTTTAATTAATCGAATACTTTTTTACTAATTATATTTATAACTTTTTTCTAAACGTATATATTATATTAAAATTTATTACGGATATTATATTATTATTTCTTTTTTTTTTTAATTTATTCGGAACCTATTAACGTTTAACGTATTTAAATTAATATTTTTTTTATTTCGTTTTAAATAAAGCGAAAAAATTAGAAAATTATTATTAATTAAATACTTAACTTAAATACGTAAATATTTCTTATTCGACTTTTATATATTAAAAATATACGTCGGGAAACGTATTAAAAACGTATTAAAATACGCGTTACGGGACGTTTCGTAAGGCGCGTCGGTATATAGCGGAGCGTATAATAAAGAATATAGCAGGGCGTATAGCAGGGTATATCGGATTTAATCTGGTAACAATTCGATACTTACGTAATTAAAGATGTTACCATATTAGCAGTTATAGTAATCGAATATAGAAATCTGGCGTAATTGCTTTATATTGGTTTTCTAAGTTCTGAAGTAGTGTATGTACTAATGCACACCCCCCACATTTGCACATCCCGAAATTTTTGACTTATAAAATTTAAACTTAAATAACTTTTGTAACTTAGGCATTATATATTAAATTATATATATCTTTAATTAAAGCGAAAATTTAATTTTATCGTTATATTATAATTCTTAAAAAGTTAATATTTTTTTTAAAAAAACGCCGTTAAAAATATAAGTAATAAATATAAATAAAAATTAATCAAAATACAATAATATATATTAAAACGAAAAATTTAAATTATTAAAAAGAATTTGAAAATATTTTAAAATTAATTAATTTAATTTTAAAATTATTTAATAATTTCAGATTTTTAAAGTATTTTATAAAATATATTTATTTTATATTTAAAATAAAAATAAACAATTTAATATTAATACGATATAAATTAAATAAAATATAATTATTTAAATCTTTCTAAAGAAGACGTAACCGTATAGACAAAATTAGATAAAATGATAAATTGCTACCTTAATTCCTAGGCTTTACTAAACCCATTCCTTTCGTAGCTTTTATCTACGTCGATTTTTGTTAAGGTTCTGGACGGTTTTCGTAATCCGGAGCAACCGGATAAACCATCGCTCGTAATTCATTTTATATCGTTTCAAAATTTAAACTTTAAAATCCCTAAATTTGTTATTATTTTTCTTTTTTAATTTCGTTAATAATTTCGTTATAATTATTATACTTTCCGGCATACGTTTTTATAAAAATTTATTACCGTTATTTTCGTAAATTAAATCGTATCCGAAAATTAAAAGCCGAAATCGATTATTTTAGGAAAGACTCTTTAGATCGACAATAATATCGATAATTTTAATTCGTCCGGTAATTCTTTAGTAATTTTATACCGTTAATAAAACGGGTTTAATAATAATTTTGCGGTTATAAACTACCGGTATCGTATATACGGATTTACGTAACATAATATCTTAAGTAATTCGAAAAACTATAAAAACCATCGAGCCGCAAAACTGGCGAGGGCTCGAAAAAATACCAGCCTTTTATGCGCAATTAAGGTTTGCCGTTAAGGTTTATTTTTAAGGTTTACCTTTAAAGTTTATCTTTAAGGTTTACCGCGTAAAGCTTAACATCTTTTAAGTTATATTATCTTACCTTGCCGAACCAGCTAACGGGTATAAGGTTTATCAGAATCGAAGCTTATCGGCAATTACGTTTTAATCGGCTTTAAAATAAGGCTTTATAGGACTAAGGTATTAATCTATCATAACCGTAAAACTATTAATTAATTAGCGTATTCGAAAATATTAAATATAATATTTATCGTACAAATTATATCGTATAATAATTTTTTATGTATTTAGCTCAGCCTTAAAAACAAGACTTGAACTTATTCGATCTTGCATAATTATTTAAAATAAAATACGTTTCGTACATTATATTTAAGTAAATAATTAACGTTAAATTTTATATATACGGTTTTAAATTTTGAAATTTCGATATATTATATTATAATATTATGTTTTCTTAATAAAAAAAAAGATTATATTAACTATAATATTTTATTAACGTACCACATATATAAGCAAGAAATACATATAAGCAAACTACTTTTTAACACTTTTTAACAATACATCTGAATAACTCAACTATAACATATCAGGTTGGTTCAAATTAATCGAATACTTTTTTGCTAACTATATCTACAACTTCTTTCCAAATACACATATTATATTAAACCTTATTACGAACGCTATATTACCATTTCTTCCTTCTAACCCGCCTACGACCGACCAACCCCTAACGCATCCAAGCTAATATTACCCCCATTTCGTACAACTTAAAGCTAACCGACTAATTAACTATTTTCGACCGAATCCTTAACCCAAATACGCAAACATTTCTTATCCGGCTTTAATACGTTAAAGATATACGGCGGAAAACGTATTATAGGACGCGTTAAAATCCCGCTAAAAAGCGTATTAGGAGGTCCGTACGGGGCGTATTACGAGGCGTATAGCGGGACATACAACGGGCGTACGGCAGCACGTATGGCAAGGCGTATCGGGTTTGATTTCGTAACAATTCGAAATTTTCGCAATTATACGATTAAAATAAACGTTTCCTAGAAAATAAATACTTGCTATATAAAATAAACAAGTTGTTTTAACTAGCAAAAAGGTTATGGCAAAAAATTGCTGCTAATAGCTGCTAAAGTTAAACGGTTGCAGGCGGGTTGGCAGGAAGAAATAGCAATACGGCGTCCGCAACAAGCCTTAATATAATACGTATACTTGTCCAAAAGCTGTAAACATGGTTAGCAAAGAAATATTCGATTAATTTAAGTTGATTTATGATGTTATAAATAAGTTATTTAGGTGCATTATTAGAAAATGCCAAAAAGTGGTTCGCTTATATATGTCTCTCGCTTATATGTATGGAACATTACGTTAAATTACGTTTTAAAGAAATATATAAATTTTTAAAAATATTTTAATAAATTTTATAATTAATATAATAAATCCACTTAATTTTATAATCTTTTTTTATTTAAACGGTATCGTTTTATATATTTTATTTTTCAGCATATAAATTTTTAAGGCATATTTAATATACTAATTATTTTGCGGGATTTTTGAAGGCGTTTTCAAATTTTTACGATTTAACGAACTTTTAATTTTATAGTAGGTGTGCAAATGTGGGGGGTGTGCATTGGTACATACACCACTCTAGACGAGGATAAATCTAGTCCGTAGGTAATTGCCCTTATATATACGATTGGGTAACAAAGGATTACCAGTGGACGAAGGCTATCCCAGACAGCATTCTACTGCCTAGCTTTAACAAAGTCCACCAGCCAGCAGCACCTGAAAGCACTAATTGCCGACAAGTTAAAATATTATAAGAGTAATATTAAATTACGTATTAATTATTATATATAAAATATAATTTTATTATTATTACGTATTAATAAATTTAAATAAATTAAAATTAAATTCGATAATAATTTAACGCGCGTTATTAACGTGTGACGACTATAGGCTTAACTAATTATTAAATCTAGTCGTACGGTTTATGTTGGTAGTGGTATCGTAGGAATTAAAGCAATAAGAATATAATTACGCTTAATAATAACAAATAATTATAAATAATCTGGGTAACCAAATTATATTATAAGTTGGTATTATTTAAGCTATAAAAATAATAAGCCTATATATTTTAATTAGAATCTGTTTAAATCCGTTTATTTTTTCGGATTTATATTTTTTAAATATATAAGTTTCTTTAAATTTAAAAATCTGTTCGGATTTGTATTACGTAACTTAAAGTTTTGCGTCGGAAATAATTTTTTTAACTTTCGACATGTTGTTAATAAGTTAGATTTAGTTAATTATAACACGATTTTCTTTTTAAAATCTTTACTTTTAAAGATTAATTATGTATTACGTTTGTTTAATAAATTACTTTTTTTATATATATTATTTTTTAGACTTTTATTTATTATATTTAATCGTATTAACAAATAAAAATTTATAAACGTTTTAATTAAGATAAAAAACGAAAATCCTTAATTTTTTTCATTTAACGGAAAGGTTTCGAAGTTATATTTTATTTTTCGTATTTTAAAAATAAGGAATAATGCGTTATAATGAAAAACGCGGTTCGTTATAAAAATTATATCTTGAAAAAATGAAGTTGCAATAGTACGGGCGTATTTTTTAATTCTTTACGTAATATTATTTAAAAATTGGAATATATAAAGCGTAAAAGATTTTTGGCCAAAAAGCGGTTATTTCAATTAATAAAAAAATATTTAATCGTACGTTTTTAACGATTACGTTAATAATGAGAATTTTTTCGTATTAAGTGTATCGAAATGATAAATTGCGAGCTTTAATTTTTAAACGAATTAGAAAAAAAAATTGGAAACCGAAATAGTTATACGGGCTACGTAAATTGTTTAAATTACGGGGCAGTCGATTAATTTGAAACTTTAAGGAATTAATTAAGCGTTATTAGGTAACGTAAATCAGGATATTTTTAATCCTAGCGATTTCGGCGTTATTAGAGAAAAACCTTTAGGAAGCGTTAAACGTTTATAAATAATTTTACGGAGTTTTAAATGTTTTCGGAAACTAGATAAATTTTTAATTTGATTAGGTATTAAATAAATCCGTTTTATTTCCGTATATTTAGTATTTCTTTTTTATTTCGTAAATTTAAACGTTTTTTATAAGTTTTTTATTTCGCTTTATATTAATTTTAATCCTATTTATTATTAATTCGAATATGGAAATATAAAAAATTAAATAAAATCTTATCTTCGGTAATAATTCTAATTTGTAATTACTTTTTAAGATTCTTTTAGTAATTTTATATAGATTAATATATTTCAAGTTAAGTTCTTCATTAGGTTATTTAGTTTGAATATTTTTAATAATTAGGTCAATTATTTTTCCCTTTTAAAAAGCTTAGTTTTTATTAACTTTCTTTGGTTATAATATTTATTTATTTAGTTACGTACGAATTTAAGTTTTATTTTTGTTACGGTATGTAGTTGATTTAGTCTTTTTAATATTAAAATTGTTTTGATATTAGTTAACCTTTTATATAAACTTTTTTAAATTTTTAATATAAAACTAAAATTGGTAGTTACTGCCGCCGTTTTAATATTTTTGTAATAGTTGGTATTATAAGTTAGCTCTATAGTTGATAATCTTTTAACTTGATTATTTTATTTGTAATTAATATAATATCGTAAATACGTTTTTAACATTTCGTTAAATTCTTCCGTTTATTTATTTGTTTGCAGTTTAAATACGTGAAATAATTTTTTTAGAATTTGAAAGTAAAAATTACGCTTTTTTAATATAATTTCCGTTAAAAATCCGTAAATATTTGACATGTATTTAAGAAAAATATACACGAATTGTTTTGTAGCGGTGTTTTTATTATAAGGTAAAAAGTAGAAAAATTTTGTAAATTCATTAACGATTAAGAAAATATTACCGTAATGTATTTTTATAATTAAATCTTTTTATATAAGGAGTTTCATAATAAAATTAAATATAACGTCCCATACATATAAGCAAGAGATATATATAAGCGAAATACTTTTTGGCATTCCGTAACAAGAAATTTAAATAATTTACTAATAATATATCGCATTAATCTAAATTAATCGGATTCTTTTTAGCTAAATATATATATAACTTTTTTACAAGTACGTGCATTATACTCGGGTTTGCTGTAAATGTTATATTTTCGTTTTTTGGTTTTAACCTTTTTATAATAACTCTTTCCAGCTGTTATTAGCTGCATTTTTTATTATCCTTTTTTTGGGCTAAAAGAATTTATTCTTTTTATATAATAAGTATTCTTTCTTTTTAAAAAAGTTAATTGTTAATTTATAACGTTTATTTAAAATATAATTCGTTTCATAAAATTAAAATCTTTTTTCCGCAAAAAAGCAGTTTTATATAATAGTAATACATAAATTTTTATTACAAATTTAACCGATTTAAATATTTTTATTAACGAATTATCTTAACTAATTTTTTTTTAAATATTATCCTTATTTTGTAACTTTACGGATATTTTAAAGGATTTTTATAAAAGGTAGAATAGAACCGGCGACGGTTAGTAAGAAAACGGTTGGTATAGGCATAATTAAAGGAACCTTTAATTCGAAAAAAACGTTATTAAAATTGTATAAAATAAACCCAGTTTTTATAAATCTAAATTTAATATTATTAGACGTTATAATAACTTAGAACGCGCTATAAAAGCCGGCAAAAAAAATACTTTTTGATAATAAAAGTATAATAACATTATATTAAATTTTCGATATATTCTAAATAAGCGCATTTTAAAATAGAAAAATAAAATATATGAAAAAATTAAAACTAGTACAAAAAATACGTAAATATATAAAACGTAATAATGTTATTATTAATGCAGTATTTTTCGAATTTTATTAAATAGTAGCTTTTATAACCGTTAAAAAAAAGAAAATGTTTTAAACTTTTTATATACGTTTAAATATATTTATTAAAATATCAAATTTATTTAAGATTTAATACTTTTATTATTTAATTATTATTATTTAATATAATTTGATAATGGGTTATTAATAATAAATTATTCCGGTATTAGATTTTAAAATATTTTTTATATTATAATAATAAATAACGGCATAACTTAACCTTAAAAATTAATAATTTAAGTAATTATATAAGGTCGAATAAGTTCAAGACTTATTTTCCAGGTTAAGCTAAATATACAGAAAGTTATTATACGATATAATTTGTACGATAAATATTATACTTAATATTTTCGAATACAATAATTAATTAATAATTTTACGGTTAAAATAAATTAATATTTCGGTCTTATAAAGCTTTACTTTAAAACAGACTAATACGTGGTTACCGATAAGCTTCGACCCTGGTAAACTTTATAGCCGCTAACTTTACGGTTCGGCAGAGTTAAATAATATAATTTAAAAAATATTAAACTTTACGCAATAAACTTTAAAAATAAACTTTAAAAGTAAACCTTAAAGACAAACCTTAACGGCAACCTTAATTATGTATAAAAAGCTGGCATTTTTCCGAACCCTTCCCAGTCTTACGGCTCGATCGTTCCTACAGTTTTTCGAGTTACCCAAAACACCATGCCACGCAAGTCCGGATATGCGATACCGGTAGTCCATGGCCGCAGAACTACCACTGAAACCGTCTCATTATCGGTACAGAATTACCAAAAAATTACCGGACAAGCTTTAAGTAACTATATTTTAATTTTTATTTTTTATCACGTTTATTTAAACTTTTTACGTTTTTCGGTATTAATATTTATTATACCCATTATTATAAAAAATTTATTAAAATTTTAATTTTATCGAAATTATAAATATCTTTTTTTATAATACCGTATTTCGCGATTATTATTTAAACAAATTCGAATTATTTACGAAATGCTTTTAAATTATCGGATAAGATCCGTTAATAATCGAATTTTCGATTTAACTACATTTAAAGTTTTTTTGCCGTTTAATAAAATTCGACGTTTAATTAATTTTAACGCGTTTTATAACGCGTTACGTTAGTAATATATTAATTATATTTTTAATATATTAAAGCCGGATAAAAACCGTTTACGTATATAAATCGAAAATTTGGTTAATAATTAATTTTCTTTCAGTCGGCGTTAACTTTTGTAAAAGGAAGGATAATATCGGCTTGGGCGTATTTACCGGTAAAACCATATATTAAAGTAAAATACGAAACTTTTTAAGTAAAATTAAGCTTTTTATAATTAAGTTTCGAGTTTCGTTTTTTAGTTTAAATAGCGAGGTTTATTCTTATTTCTGTTGTAAAACGCTTTATATTATAATTATTAAAAATATGTTGCTAAAATATATATAAAAATAGTTCGCTTATATATATCTTTTGTTCATATGTATAGAACGTTAATAAAATTTTATAGTTATTTTACGATTGATAATATTTCTAGTTTTTATAAGATTTATATCATTATATTTTTATTTCAACGTAAGTATTATATTATCGTATTATTTTTTATACGATTAATTTTATTTTAGGAAAGTAGTATATTTCGTATTAAGCTTTTTTTAAAGTGCTTTTAGTACGTAAATTTTGTTTGTTTGTCATTTGTCGAGTAAGTTATTGTTATGTCCTTATATATATTAATATATATTAGTTAGAATTCTTTTTATTGTAATAATTTGTTATTATCGTAAATATTTCTCGTGTATTATATAGAAAATTATTTATTTTATTTTGATTTTTGGTTTTTTTTAGAGTATGTTGTTTATTAAATATATTTGTTTTACCATTTTTTGATTTCTTATGATGAATAATAACGTAGTCGAATTTAAAGAGATATTTTGCGTAGCATAATTGTTTTTCGATTAGTTTTCGTATCGTAAAGAAATGTGTAATATTTTTATAATCCGTATATATTTTGATTTGGTGTATATTGTTCTTAAAATAATGTTTGGATTTTTTATAAGCGTTAATAATAGTTACGAATTTTTTGTTATATATAAGGTAATTTAGTTCGGCTTTATATAATTTGTAAATGTAAAAGCTAGTAGGACAAAGGTTTTTTTAATTATTTCGATCCGATTATTAATTTTAAGGCGTAATTTAAAATTTTGGTAAGCTTTATTAATAGTATAATTATTTTGTTAAAGTTACGTATAAATCTTTTGTAATAATTAGAGAATCTAAAAAATACTTATATTTCTTTAAGGTTAATAAGTTATATTTATTCTTTAATTGCTATAAGTTCTTATGAGCTTATTTTGATATATTTAGGGGTAATAATATGTTTTAACTATTTTACTTTTTATATATAGAAGGTATTTATTTCGGCGTTAATTAAAAAATTAACGTTTTGTAACGTTTGTAGGATTTTATGAATATATTTTGTATGCTTTATTTTGTTGCCGAATAAATTAGGATATTGTTAAAGTAATATATAACGAAAATATTTAAGTATTTCCGTAATATGTAATTAATTATTCGTTAGAAAGTTGCCGGTATATTCGAAAGTTTAAAAGGTATAATCAGGTATTCGAAAAGTTCGTATTGGGTTTTAAAAGTTGTTTTTTATTGGTTACCTAGTTTAATTCGTATTTGGTTGAACTTTTTTTTTAAGTTTAAAAATATAAATCATTTTTTTTCGTATAAGTGATTTTTTATTTCGGTAATTAATAATGATAAGGTTTTACTTTTGATAATAATGTTCTTAAATTGTTTATAATCGATAACGAGTTATAATTCTTTAATACTTTCTTATCTGAAAAATATTAAATATTTTGCTAATAATTTAGACTATTATATATAGCTTTGTTTAGTTTATTTTCTTAGTAATTACGTTTTATTTCGTTTAAATTATAAATAGGATAAAAAGTAATCGTTTTATTATCCTTTAAAATTATTTCGTAATTTTATTCGTTATAGAGTATTATTTTTATTTTAAAATCTTTTTGAAATAATTGCTTATATATTTATAATATTTTAATAATATTTTAGGTATTTATTTTGGTAACATTTTAGGCTTTAATAATAGGTTATTGTTTGTTTATTAAAATCGTGCTTTAAGATTTGTAATACTACGCCGTATTTCCTTAGTATACCCTTTATTTCTGCATATTTTATTCTTTTAAATAATAAGGTTTTTGTCGTATCTTTTTGTCTGTATTCGTTAACTTTATTAATTAATATTAGAATTTTACGTTATCTATATTTTACGTATCGGTAACAAATAAAACGGAATTTATTTGATTAATCTCTTAACTAATAGCTGGATTACATTGTTTTAATTATAGTAATCCGAAAATTTTGTTATAATCTTTTATTAAAAGAATATCGTAATTAATCGTTTATGTTTTTAACGAAAGTTTTAAAGTAATTAACTTTACGTTTAATTTATCCGTTATCGTAATTAAATGTTTAAATTTTAGCATTTTCGATTTCGTAAAAACGTTTTTCATTTCGTTATAATAGTTATAAGTTATTTATTATTTTTAAGGCGATATGGTTTTTTTATATGGTTTTGCAGTTTATTAATACGTATATTATTTCTTTTGATTTGTATTAGTATTGTAATTACTTTTTTTTTTGCCGTTTTTATTACGTGTAGAGCCTTTCTAAAGTGTTGTTGTTTATGTTTTTTTGTTAATTTAAGGCCTTTTCACAAGTGGCGTTAGTTTTTTAGGTTATTTTCGAATTTTGTAATTCGTTTTAAAAGTTATTCGTTTAGTTTTTATAACTGTTATAAGTATTTATTTTATCGGCGTAACGTAGCTTTTAAATAAGCTATTTGCTTTTAAAAAACCTTTTAATAATATATTTTAGTTTTAAGAATTCGCATTTACAAAAAAAAAATCCTTTTTTTAAAGGACGTCTTATTTTATTATGTTTTCGGTAAAACTTAACTGGAATTATAAGTCCGTAATTATTTTCTGGTAATGTTTTTCTATTATTCTTTAAATTAACTCTTTTTTTGCGTTTAGTGATTATATTAATCGTAATAACAAAAAGAACTTTTTGCAAGATAAACTTTTTTTGATTAACTTTTAAACGTTATTAATTAGTCGATTTCGTTTTATATTAGTTATTTTTATAAATATCGGTATTATTTCTAATTTTTCGAGCTATTGCTTATTTAATTATTAAACTTGAAAACTTTGTTCTTATATTCGCATAATCCGTTATATAATATATTCTTTATAGTTTTCGTACGTTCCGTATTAGGTTTATTTGTAATTAACGGCGTAAAAGTTTCCGTACCGATCGGGCTTTCCTAAAAACAAGTTTTCGTTTTATTTTGGATATTTCTTTATTTAAGCGGTATATATTGCTTAATCGTTTTTTTATCGTTGTTATAACTGGGAAGATAAATTATATTTTTTAAATTCTTTTTATTTCTTATACTTTTAAAATTCTTTTATAAAAGTTGGTTTAATAGAAGTGGTTTTTTTAACTGCTATTTAGGATAACCTTTTACCTTCTTTTAATTCTTGTCATATTTTTGGTAAAAAGTTATAATTATTCTTTTGTTATTAATTTCCTTCCGATATTAGCCTTCGAAAGATGGAGCTTCTTATCGTAATTCTTTTTAGTTTTTATATTATCGTATAATATGTTCTTATTTTTCGTAATTATAGCAGGTAATAGAGTTTCTTTCGGACTAGAAAATCCGTAACGTTGTAAGTTTTAGATAAGTTCCGTAAAAAGTTAAAAGTAAATTACGTTTTTTTAATTAGTTTTAAGATATCTTAGTTTTGGAATAAAATGTTCTTTTTTTTGTCGTTTTTTAAGTTATTAGTTATCGATTTTTACTGTTTCGGTAATATATTTATTAAAGTATATAGTTTGATTTCTTTTAATTAATTCGTTCTTAACGTTTCTTTTAATTGCTTATAAAATATATCGATTATAATTTCATTTTTATTATTTCCGTATCCGGTTCTAATAGTTAAGCTTTTAAATATTATAATATAGTTAAATGTTAGTCTTTTTTATCGGAATTAAAAAAGTTTTTAAATTACGTTTCGTTTTTCGACTGGAATAATAAAGTTGTTTCAGAATTTATTTTCGCAATTGATATAATGTTTAAAAAAAATTTAATAATTTTTTTATCGAGTTTTTAATTTTTAAGTAATTTCATATATTAGGTTCGAACTAGTTTACGATATATTTAATAAAGTAGGTTATTATAATAAAGATTTAATTTAGCGGATTTTTTAATTTTCAAAATCGAAGGTACGTTGTAGCTTAAGTAAGAATTATTTGAACGTTTTCTTTTTTATTATAAGATTCGGGCTTTTTAATTTTAATTTTAGGTGAATTTTTTAGTTCTTTAACTTTATTTTTAAATCGGGTAACTTTAACCTGAAATTGTTAAATAATGTTATTCGAGGTATTAATCGATATAATAATAATATTAAATATTATTTAAATTTTAGCGATATTGTAAAATAAAAGCTTATAATATATAACGATCATAAATTTAATTAATTATTAAACTTAATCGTACGGTTAATATTAATAATCGTATTGTAAAAGTTTAAGTAATAATAAATAATTATAAGTAATTTAAATAATTAAATTATATTATAAGCTAGTATTATTTAAGTAAAAAAAATAATAAGCGTATATATCTTATTTGAGATCCGTTTAAATCTGTTTATTATTTCGGATTTATATCTTATAAATAAACTAGATCTTTATGAATCCGGAAATACTTTCGGATTTATATTACGTAAATTAAAATTTTTCTTCGGAGATAATTTCTTTAATTTTCGACCGTTTGTTGATAAGTTAAGCTTGGTCAGTTATAATATAACGTATTTAACAGGTTATTTAAGCTTTTATTTACAAATTAAGTTAATTGATGTATTTATAAAATTACCTTGAAAATCATAAATGGTTTTTTAACTTTATTTTTAATTATTTTAATAACGAAAAAATATTTTAAATCCTTTCTTTTTATAGAAATATATTGTCTCGGAATCTATTAAATTAATTAGTTAATAAAACATTAATTTTTTGCAAAATGAATTTCAAAGATATCGTTTATAAAATTTCTTTTTAATAAATAAAATAATAAAATTCGCAAAAAAACGGGTTTAAGTTTTAACCTTTTTTAAAAAAAATTCTTTTATAAAATCTTTTATTATAACAAAAATGATTTTCTTAATATTTATAATCCTGTGCGAATTAGGAAAGTTTTATTCTTTTATCAATCTTTAATAAAAAAAATTTACGTTAATAACGTTATAATTCTTAATTTTTACATTGAATTTAATTATAATAACGAATAAAGCTTAAAATAATTTTTAAGTAAAATAAATATATATATATATATTATTATAAAGAATTTTTAATTCGTAATTATTTCTTATAATAAAACACCCGTTATATTATTGTACTTAATTATATTTATATATTTTTTAAAATGTAATATTTTTAATCAAGAAATTACTTAACAGTTTATTAATAATATATATGTAAGAAAACGGGTGCAATTCGGGGTACCGTTGTTGTTATTCTTATTGAACCCTCTAGTTCTGTATATTTTTGTGGATGGGTTGCCTCACTAAAATCAGGCCCTATTTTTGAGGTTGAGGCTGCACCGTAGACGCAGTCGTGGCTAGAGCCTTAGGCTCTAGAAGTACCTTTAAGGATTAAATATATCGACTAAAAACAACAAAACCTTAAAAACAGGGCCTGATAACTTAATGTAAACTATTAGGCTTATTTAGCAGGTTTTATACGGATTTATCAAAATTATAATTATTATGTATATTAATTACAAAGTTTTTAATATTATAATTATTCAGATTTAACGCAAAATTAAAATCTTTATTTTTTAATATAATAATAATCCTAATTAGGGCGTTATATAAAGATTTAGAGCTAAAAAGGCTTACAATCTTAATTGGCAGATTTTACAACTTTTAACCTTCTTTAGGCCAGCATAATAATAATATAACTTTACGAATTAAAATAATGTTATATAGAGCTTAAGATTATTTATAATAAAAAACGAAATATGTTTTTTTTTCTAATTAGCTAAATACGGATAATATATTAAACGGGTTAAGGTGGATATTTTAATTTTTAAAGCCTTAATTTTTTAAAGCGAAACTTTTATTTTTTTTCGATAGTTGTACCAATCTTCTACCCATATAAACGTAATTAACTTATACGTTAATATTAAATATATAGCCGATAACTTTATAAAAATTCTGCGACGTCAGTTTATTCGTTTTTTATTAAATATTATATTAATAAATATGGCCATATTTCATAAAAGAAATAGGTCGATACGGTATATAATTTAGCCTTCGAAAAACTTAATATTTTCTTTGTTATTAAAATAAATTTTAAAAAATTCTTAATTATTTAAAAAAAAGTTTTAATAATCGATTTAATTATTATCCAAATCGTATTATTAATAAAGTTAACCGATTAATAACGAATTTTTATATTAATAATATTATATTTTGCTTTTATTTTAATATTTGCGAATACGAGAAAGTTTAATTTAAAAATATTCGGACGTATAATTATTAAATAATATAATTATATTATTTTCGGTTTTAAATAAATATTAACCGATTCGTTTTAAGCTGTTAAAAATAATTTTATTTTCGAAAAACGGTATAATTTAGTTATTATTAATAAAATAAATTTATTATCGTAATAAAAGAATATCCGAATTAAATTTATTTATATTCGTAATTTATATTTTTATATATATATTAATCTGCGTATATTATAATTATTAGTAATGTTAGAAAAAGGACTCGTAAAATATTGCGGTTTTTATTAAGCCGGTAATTTATTAAAATATGATTATAAAGCGGAAATCCGGCGATTTAATATTAATCGCCTCGAAATTAATATTATTAAATTTTATTTATTTAAAGGTTAACGTTAAAATTAAACGTATTTAAAGTTTTTAGTAATTAATATATCCAAGTTATAAAGTATTAATTTTAGGATTTAATTCGATAAGTTACGTATTTTTATTAGAATTATCATTTATATTGAAAATAAACAGAAAATTATAAATATCCGAAATTATTTAATCAAAATCTTAATAAACCGAAAATATTTATTAAAGTTTATAAAAAGAACGATGAAGTTTTATAATATCGAAATACTTTACAGGGGGTCACATTTACGTATACGATAAATTAAAATAATTTAATACTTTCATCCGTATTATAATATTTACCGTTATTTTTATATTAAATTTAAATATTCCGGATATAAATTAAGTAATGTAATAAAGAATCCAGAAAACTTTTCGTTGAAAAATTTCTAATAATAATTTGATCAAACGGTTTACGGTTATAAACGATTAAATATAATTAGTTACAAATAAGTTATAATGTTTGTACTATATTAAACGTTTGAATAATATAAAATTAAACCGTTTATTATAAAAAAGGTTAAAATAATAAAAAAGATTTAAACTAGGCAAGTCAAAAACCGTATTATTTTTTTTAAAAAAATATAAAGGTTATAATAAAAAACGATATACAATTTATTATAAATAATTCCGATTAAAACGAATAGTTATCGAATTTTAATTTTAATTTTTGATTAATTAAAATAATATTTATAAATTTTCGAAATAAAATAATTTTAAATTACGGATCTAAAAAGAAAATAAAATCTCATTAATATACGATATTTAACGATAAATATGTTCGTAAGGTGATATTAATATATTTTAAAAAAAAACCAAATTATTATATTAAAAAAGGATCGTCATAATTTTGTTCTGAATAAGTTTTATTATAATTTTTATATTCGTAATTTTATTTATATAACCGAATTTCTAAATTCGAAGATATTTGTATAATAACAATTAAAAGTTGATTTATTTAAAACATTATTTAAAAAAACAATAAAATTTTAATATAAACGATAAACGAATAAAGTATTTTTTATTTAATTTTTTCCGTTAAACGGTAATGGAATAAAATAAATATCTATTTCTATTAAACTTAAATAATGTTTGCTTAATACGTTTTTAAATAAATGAAATAAAATTAAAAATTTTTATTTGGTTTAAAACGTAATCGAATTAACTAAAATAAGTTCCGGATTTAACAAGTAATAATATTAAAACGTTTTAAAAGGTTATTTTTTATGTATATTATATTTCATTTATGAAAAAGCCGTACTTTTTATAACGGAGAAAATATAAACCATTTTCCGTAAACGGCAAAATGTGTTTAATTTAAAATAACCATATCGTATTTTTATACTTCCAACAGATTTATAGAAGTTGCGGATTATAACCGCGTTATAAATTTAATAAATATCGGAAAGAATTACATAACCGTTACAGACCGCGTTCGATTTCAATTAAGGTTTATTAATTATAACTGTTCGATTTAAATTAATAATTAAGGATTTAACGGTAATTTTATTAATTTAAATACTAACCCGGTATATAATTTATATATCTTTACGGTTTAAAGTTACGATCCTAATTATTATAACGCTTATATCCGTATACGTAATCTACAACATAATAAATAATTTTAATTAAAAGCTGGCCTCGTTTTTTCTTTTTTTAACGTCGGTCTAAAATTTATAATTTCTTAATATTTTTGATTTACTAGAACCGTTTTTGTTACCGTACCCGTATTTATTTAATTCGTTTATTTTGATATTAATATCGCAATTACCGATATTATTAAAAGGTAACGATATAAAATTTAATGTTATAAATAATATATCGGAAAATAAAACCGAAATGATAATTATTCTCGAAATCGGAAAGTTATGCGTTAGGAATAAACGATACTTGTTTGATAATAATAATAACCGTAATATTAAATCGAAAATTAAAAAACGAAACCCGGTCGGTTTTGATTAAGACGGATAACGAAAAACGCGTTCGGTTTCGAAATAGGGTTACGGTCGTTAATAAGTAAGGTATATTAAAAGTTAAAATATAACGTTATAACTTTTTACGATTTTTAACGGTATATCTTTAAGTTTGCTAAAATACGGAACGTTATAAATATACTTTTTTAACTTATCCAAATTCTTACGGAATATTAATGTTGCCTTAAAGTTTAAAACGATATCCCTTTTATATTAAAATAGCTTAGTTATATAAAATAGCTAAATTATACGATTATATCTGTTAGTTTGTTAGTTCTAAGTTCGTTAAGTATTATATAAATATTAATTTTTCCCGATCCGGATTAATTATATATTACTATAAATATATAATAAAATTTATAAAGTAAAAAAATTACCGAATTTTAATATTATACGTTATAAATTATAATTTATCGCAATTATTAATAAATCGGGTTTATTAACTTATAACCTCTTATTTACGACGCCAAATTAAAACTTTTTAAATTTTATTTTCCGGTTCCTTTTTTTAAATTTATTACATTAACTTTTAAAATATTTTTATTTTTTTTAACATTTAAGGTACCTTAATTCGGATCAATTAATTAACGTAAACGATTTATTTTGTAAATAAATAAATAAATAATATCGATAACTTATTTTTAATATTAGAAAAGTTATTTTTTGTTATATATATAACTCTTTCGGCATTTACTTTTCTTTAAATATTAACTTAAAATATTTAAAACCTCGGCTTTATAATAAATCCGGACCTTTTACGCTTTATAATCTTATTCCTCTAATTAAGGATTCTTTCGATTATAATTTATTCGAATTAATTAATTTAAAGTTTTAATTAATATTATCCGGATTTTATTACTTTTTTTACCGCATTTCTTTTAAAAGTTTCAATAATTTTATATTATCGTAAGCGGATAGTTCCCTCGGAAATCTGAAAATATTATTTATCGGTAAATATTTCGCTTTAAAGTTTATTAATATTTTAATTTACAATTTTTTAAACTAAACCTTTTAGCGCAAAGAACGTATTAAAGTCTAAAATTCATATTATTTAATATTACGCTTTTTTCTTCGGTATAATTAAAGACCGGATGAGTTTCGAAATTCTTTTATTTTAAAATTCCATCTTTATATAACGAAAATCGGATAATTTAAATAATTCTTAAATTTTTGGTATTAATACCGAATATGCTACGGTACCTAAAAATTTAATTTTTAGATATAATTGTTTATTCGGCAGCTAGTTATTTATAATCGCAAACTTTTTTTCTCTTAATGTTATAAAAATAACGTTTATATAATGTATACTATACGATATACTACAATTTTATATTCCTAATCGGAATTATTAAATTATTATATCCTTAATATAATATATATTATATAAATTATTATTAAATATAATTATTCAAAAACGTTAAACGGCTCGAATTATATAAGCTGTTAAAAAATAAGTAGCGGCTAAATTTATAATATAAAAAATATTTATTTCGTAACTTTACAAACTTACTATCTAATAATTTATATTTTTTATTTCGCTAACTTTATTATTATATTCTAATATAATAAAAAAAACGAATCAAGCTGTATACTATTTTATAATTTCGTTTAATTCTAATAGAAAAGTTTTTTATTAACGGTTTATAAATTATATATATATAACCGAAGCCCTTAAATAATTATTTAAATATTATTTCGATATTATCGTTAATAAGATATAAATTAAAAATTATATAACATTAAAAAATTACGCTTTAAAATATATCCTAATAAACTTAAATTTAGTAAAACCGTTTAATATTAAAGGTTTATCGAAAGTTTATTTAACGGCATTTATAAATAATTTATTAAATAATGCAAAATCTAAAAAAACGGTAAATATAATTAAGTTAAACTTAGAAAATAAAGCGCCGTAATTAATATAAATCGTATCGAATAATAATTTAACGGGATTTACATCTTTATATACGTTTTAATTTCTTGCTAGATCGCTATATAACTTTCGAATGCAATTACCGTACTTTACTTTATTAAACGGCGGTAATACCATTTTAATACTTACGTTTATTAAATACCGAAAAATAAATATTTATACATAAATAAACTAAAAGCAATATAAACTTACCGACGATATCTTTAATTAATCAAAACCAGAAATAAAAGTTAAAAATTTAAAATATATAAAACAAAATAAAATTTATATATTAAATAATTTCTGGATATATAGTAATAATAATATAAAATATATAGAGATTTATAAGATATTAACAAAACCTACAGATTATAAATAAGTTACAAAAAATCTAAAAATAATTAATATAATTAAAATTGAAAATTAAAATTATATAATTATAAATATAACGTCTTATATAAGTTCGCGAACCAAACAAATTCGTAAGCCGTTTTTATAAATATTTTAATTACTTAATTCTAATTATTAGTTTTTAATATTAATAATATGGAACGTTTTACAAAAAGACTTATAATAAACTTAATTATTTAAGTTAAAATTTAAAATTAAAAATTAAGTTTTAAAGAATTATATTTTATATATAATATTTCCGAATTTACTTTAAAAGCCCGATATTACGGTGAATACGCCCGAGCCGACATTATTTCCTAATTACAAAAATTAACGCCGACCGAAAAAGAATCTATTACTAAAACACTTTTAAATTTAAATTCGTAACCGTTTTTTAGCCGATTTTAATACGTTAAAGAAAATAACTAATATATTACTAACTTAACGCGAAATAAACCGCATTAAAGTTAATCAGGCGTCTAATTTTATTAAATAACAAAAAAAGTTTTATATACGTTTAAATCGGAAAGTTAATTATTAATGGGTTTTATGCAAAAAATTAAAAACGTTTCGTAAATAATTTAAATATATTCGGATTAAAATTATCAAATTCGATATTGTAAAAAAGGTTATTTGTAATTTTAACAAAATTGAATTTTTAATAAAGTTTTTAATGGTAACGGATATAATAATTATTAATATCGAAAAACGTAAAAATTTTAAATAAACGTAATAAAAAATTAAAAAATGAATTATAATTATTTAAATTATCAATTTTTAAAATTAAATTATAGCGTTATTTATTATTATAATAGGGAAAGATTATTTTAAATCTTAATATTATAATAATTTATTGTTAATAATCGATTAAAACCCGTATTAAATAATAATAATTAAATAATTAATAAATTCAATTTCGAATAAATTTAATAATTTAATAAATATATTCGGACGCGTACGAAAGCTTCGAAAGGGTTTTTTGTTTTCGACGGTTACGAATTTTAGTATTCGATAAAATTCGAAAAATATTACGTTACATATATTTGCGCATTTTTTGTATCGGTTTTAATTTTTTAATATATCTTTTTCTTTTGTTTTAAAACGCGTTTAGTTTCGGTATATCGATAACTTAATATAACCTTATTATATTTATATTACCAAGAAAAAAATTCTTTATCGGCTCTCATGATATATTTTAAATTATTATAATATTCGATAATATTAAATCTGGATTCGTTAAAATTAAACTTATTTTATTCTATTTTAATAATATCTTTTCGAATTATCAATTCCTTCAATTATACTTACGTTAACCATTTCCCCGTTAACCTTTTCCGGTTTTGTTTCTTTTTTACTTTCGAAAATCTTTAAAACCATTAAAAGAATAATAAAATAAAAACGTTATTTACAAAAGAAAATTGGCAATTAATATGGTGATTCGGTAAAATATAAAACACTGAAATCGGTTAATTTTTTTAAAAAAAAATTATTAAGTTTTTAATTAAAAATAACTTATTATTTTTTTACGAAAATATTTTTTTTCAAAAAGAAGTTATCTAATTACGTAAAACGAATTATATTTTAAATAAACGTTATAAAATTAAGAATAAACGTCTTTTAAACGTTTAACGAAAGCTATTACCAAAACCTGTAAAAAGGCGCCTTTAAAGTTGATTATAAGTATCAAAAAGGGAACAAAAATGTTGAAAACCTTACGGAAGATTTATGCAGCGATAGGCAAGGCCCGGCAGAAGTTACTTTAAAAGGAGTTTAGCAAAATTATATATGATAAAAAGGACCTTATATAGTTTACTACCAAATTTTAAAAGTTACTTCAAGAAATAAAGGGTTATGGTATAAAGTTTAGGACCGAAAAGCATATTACGATATTTCTTATTGCTGTAAAGGAATTAATGCAAAACGATATAATTAATATTTAAATAAACGGATTACTCCTTCCAGTAACTAATCGACGATTTCAACAGTAAGTTTCATAACCGTACTAATAAAAAAAAAATAACGAACGGTTTTATAACGCTTAAAGGAATAAGGCAAAGGAAATAATAATAACTTCCGAGATAATAAGCCCGCATAAAACAAAAACGGAAAGCCACTTTGCTTTAATTATGGCAAATACGGATATTTGGCAAAAAATTACCTTAAGCTATATAAAAAAAACGGTAAAAGGAAAAAAAAAAAAAAAAAAAAAAAAAACCCCTTTTTTTTATTTCTAAATTTTCTTTCATATTCCTTTTGAAATTTTTCCTTGTCGAATTTTTTTTAAAAATAATTTAATATTTCTTTAAGGTAAAAATAAATTATTATTACAACAAAATCTTTTAATTTTGTAGCTTTAAAAATAAATACCATATTATCAAATAGTTAAAAAAACTTTATAAGAAAAAATAAGTTATGTAATTCAATTATTAATTCTTTTATTAATTAATAATTAGACATAGTATTTACTTTTTAAATATCGTTTTACAATCTCGTTTCTATTAAATCCAGGAAATTTTATACCTAATTAAACATTAAATTATACGTCGACTGTTAATTAAAACATTTTTTAAAATATAACGAACCTATTATGTATTTACCTGGAAATATAAACAATATCCTAAATAAGGTTTTAATTTATAGATAGCAATAATATAATAAATACTTCGGGAATTTATACGTTAAAAAATTTACGTACTTTTTTTTTAATTAAAAAACAATACCTTTAATTAAAAATTAAAAATAATAACAAAAAAAGAGAATTAAACAAATATTATTTATATAAAAAACAATACGTTATATATCCATTCTGAATTTAATAAAGATATCGTAAATCTGCATAATTTATATAATCTTGTCAGATAACTGTTGATGTTAAGGGTTCTAAAATAGAACACTATGCAAATTACCTGTGGCTTAAGTAAGGACTATATAATCCATAGCGATAAGTAATAAGCTCCGACCGACATTGTTTAAGGATTTCATGATTAATATAATAATAATAACTGTTTTAACCCTATTTTTAAATATACGTTTATATTTAATAATTAAAAGTTTTAGTTTTATTTAATATCGATATTATAACTATAACGGTAAACAACCTTTAATTATAATAATTAAAGTTATTAAAAAAAACCATTTATTTAATTTTTAAGAATTAAAAATAATGCGATAATAAATTTCAAACGAAAATAATAGCTCTAAATTTATGAAATTATTTAAATCCGGTCAGAAATTATTATAAGCTATTTAATTTACGAAGTCAACGTTTAAAAATTACTCCAAAAAAGTTAATTTGCAAGTTATTCGAAATATTTTAACCGAGATTACCACCGATAGTATAATCGTTCCATCATGTTCCGTTAAATAAAACAATATTAACGGAAATTTTTGTCCCGTAATGAAAATAATCACCGAAGATAAAAATTAATTGTAATAGAAATTGGATTATATACGTATACGAAAATAAAAAATATAAAAACTATCAAAAAAAGAATAAAAAAATAACAAATTAAATGTCGTTTTTAATATTTTTTAAATATTAATTTACGATTTATAAATTAATAAACTTTTTCCCGAATAATATAAAGATTTAAAAGAAACCGGCATTATTTATTAAGAAAACTTAAAACCGAAAAAAAGGAATTACCGAATAATTATTAAATTATTTATTAAACTTTATAAAAATTTCGAAATATCAATAATTTAATAAAAAATAATTATATTAAATTAGTAGAATAAAGGTGTTAAAAAAGTTAATGATTAACAAAATTAAATGAATAATTTAAAAAATATTTTTCATAACGTTTTCAATGATTAAATTATAAGTTTTATAATAATTTATAAGAAATAAATTAACTTTAATACTTTTAAATATTATAAAATAATAAGGTAATTTAAGGTTTATATTGCCGTATAATAAAAAAGGATTCGTCCGTAAATTATTTAAAATACGTTTAAAATAACATTCGAAAATATAACCGGTCCAAATCCCGAAATAAATAACGGTTTATTAAACATTAATAAAATATAAAATTAATAAATTAATATTTTAAAACAAAGACCGAAAATCCGGTAAAGGTAAAAATTAAAATTAAGGTCGGAACGGTAGATTAACGAAATTAAAACTAAAATACGTTATTATTAATAAAAGCTTTACCGGATTTATTTATTAAATATGTTTAAGTTTATAGAAGTTATTAATCTATTAATTTATTTTTAAGAATAAAATATTGAAAAATAAAGATTTTAAATAAATTTTAATATAATTAATTAAAAAACCTATTAATTTTGGTATAAATTTAATAAAAGAAATTAAGAAATTAAATGTCAAGCTATTATTTAAAAAGTTAAGTTAATTAAAACGTAAAATAAATATTATTAAAATTATAATTTTAATGTTTTATATAACTTTTAGAATAATTCTTTATATTTTTAAAAAAACCTTTTTATTTGCGATTTAAAAATTACTTTTTATATTTTTATTTAAAATAATAAATTTATAAATTTTAAATTACTATATTTATTAAAACTATAATAAATTTTCTTTTTCGAATATGGAAAAATAAAGATTTATTTCGAAAACGTCAATAATTGTCAGTTAATACGTTTATATAATATAATATATTACGAAAGACTTGCTAATAATTAAATATTATTACGTTTATTAAAAAAAGGGTTTTAATAAAATTATAATAAAATTAATAATTATTTTTAACGGGAAAATAATTTAATTATTATAACGTTAACCAAAAAATATAACTAAATAATGATTAAATATCTATTATTTAACGAAAAAAAGTTAATTTATAAATGAAATATTTTTTAATTATTATTGATATTCGATAATAATATTTAAATTCTATTTATTCGGTTTTAAAGTTTTTTATTTATATTATAAAATATTTTTAAATAATAAAATTTAATAGTTTTAATTAAAAATGCTGAAAAACAAATATGATTATTACTGTGAAATATAATATATATAAATGTTAAGAAATAAAGTGCCTAAATTATAGAATTTGACGAAATTTATTTATAAAACCGGAAATATAATCAATTATTAATTTTTAAAATCTGGAAAGAAATTACGCCCGTATTAATAACGTTATATTCATATTTAATTGCTTTTCAGGTTATATTTAGGATTCATACTTTAATAATAAAATAACTAAAATAATTATAATAATTTTAAATTGAATATTTACTCTTTTAACAGTTATAATTATAAAGGAAGGGTTATAAAATACGATAATAAGTTTTATAACAAAACAATTTAAACCCGAAATTAGTTATATTAAAAAAAAAGTTTGAATTAAGTTTTCAGCATTTGATATAAAAATATAAAATAAAGGCGTTAAACGTGCGAAAAATATAATTAAAATAAAAATCATTATATATAAAAAAAATTAAATTTATTATATTTTTTATAAATAAAGATTTACCGGGTTAGAAGTTATTTATATAATTAGAATTTTAAATATATATTAAATGAGTTAACGTTATATACACTTTTTAATATTTATTAAATATATAAAGAAAAAATCATAATTACCGCCCAAAAACCTTTTTGAAATTATTTCCAAATTTATAAAATATAGAGATTTAGGTTTTAATAAAAAGTATATAACATAAATAAAATAAAAGACAAAAATTCGATCCGAATATTTGAATTAATTATTTTATAAAATATTAATTATTAAATGTTTATTACATTTAAAGCTTTTTAACGAAAAAAGTAATAATAATTTTGAACTTTATTTTCGGCGAAAAAGGTATTTGTCATAATAATTTAAATAATTTTAAAAACAACTTTTTTAAAATAATTAAAAATAAATTATATTACATATTTAATAAAATCGAATCTTTAAAGTGTTTATATATTTCATCTCGATTTATGGTTTAGGACAAAGATAAAATCATTACGTATTTATTAAAAGAGAATTTAAACAATATTTTTAAAAATAAAAACGCAATAAATTTGGACAAAATAAAAAACCCTTTTTAAAAAGTTTGACTTATATAAACTTATTTGATTATATCCAAATATTTATTTCGTTTTTTATTTAACGTTTAATTTTAATTTACCGTATTTTAATATGTTAATAATTATTATTCTTTAAATTATTATAATTTTAAAAAGAATTTATAAATACCGTTTTTAAAAAACGTAAAAATATCGATAAGATTTTTAATTCCGGAATTATATGCCGGACCTGAAATTAAAAAGTTAAATTTAATATAAACTATTTAAATTTAATATTAAAATTAAAATATAGAAATAAAGACATAAGGTATAAATTATCCAGATAATAAACCGTTCCTATCATTAGTTTAATAATGTAAAAGCCAAAATGTAAGTTAATATTTTCGAATATAATTAAATTAAACGTTTATTATAAACAAAATAAGATTTATTAAAATATTTTCCGTAAATTTATAAAATTATTTTATAAAAATTAAATTTCGGAAAATAAAAACAAATTATTTAAAACAATATAAATAAACAAGTTTATAAATAAAATAAAATTATAGAAAGGTTAGCGAAAAATAATTATTTAATTATATATCAATTTATATTTATAAATTCGATAAATATAACGTACTATATGAATAAACGGTTCAAATTAATAAGCGGACCGTTTCTTAGTACTTCGTAACAACAAATTCAAATAATATAACCATAATATACTAAATCAATTCAAATTAATCGGATTTTCTTTCGTTACACGTATTTACAGCTTTTTTATAAATACGCATATTATATCCGGGCTTACCGTAAACGCTATACTTCCATTCCTTAATCTTAACCTTTTTACAACAATTACCTTCAGCCGCTATTAGCTACATTTTTTTACCACCTCCTTCTTTTTCGGCCAAAAAAGCTTATCCCTTTTATATAACAAATAATTCTTCTTTTTAAAAACGTTTATTTTTAATTTTCCAACGTTTACTCAAAACGTAATTCGTTTCGCGTAATTAGGGGTTTTTTTCCCAAAAAAAATAATTTCGTATAAAAATAATAAATTACTTTTTATTAAAAAGCTAACCGATTCGATAATCCTTATTAACAAACTGTTTTAATAATTTCTAATCTTTTTTTACAAATTACGTTTTTACTTTAATGCTTTATAAATATTTTTAAGGATCGTTGCCGGCAGAGAACGAATAAAACTGGCGGAGATTAACGAAGAAATAATCGGTATAAATATAATTAAAAAAATTTCGAATTCGGAAAAAATATTATTAAAATCGAATAAAATAAGGCCAGTTTTTACAAATCCAAATTTAGTATTATCGGACGTTATAATAACTTTAAACGCGTTATAAAAGCCGGCAAAAAAATGCTTTTTAATAATATAAATATAATAACGTTATATTAAGTTTTCGATATATAGCGAATAAATACGTTTTTGTTACGGTACTAACGTTACGGCTTAGCTAAGCAGCCATAACGTTATATAGATACAGGCGTTCCGCGCCTTTAAGATAATTTCCTTCTTTTTTCTTCGTGTAATAACAGAATACTTTACCCAGCCCCTTAAAAATAATTAGCGCCGTAACAGTTTGTTATACCTTTAAAAACAAACTTGGTAGCTTATTATTATTTCGCCTTAACCTAGACCCTGAAGGACCCCAGGTCCGCCGTTAATACGTTGTATTTTCGCCATAACTTTACCAAATATCTTAACTTCCGAAAAGGGCATTATAGGTACTAATACTTCAGTTCCTGAATAAGTATAAGGTAATAATATGGCGCTATTGCCGCAATTTACAAATTCCTAAGAATTTTTCCATAAATTTTCTTATTTGGTTGCCGTTACGGGTCGCCTTATATACGATTTTATACCATTAAGCAAATTTTTTAAAGTTAATAAATAACCTTAAAAAGTTTTTAAGGATATTTTTATAACTTTTAAAGATCATTATATACGTTTATAATACGAATAAAGTTAGTTATAAAAATATATTATAGTTATAAAGTAATCGTTATATAAAAGCTATTAATTTTGTAAACGGCTGGTTATCGTAAAACGGTTATTATAATAAGTAAAGTAAGTTATAATCGAAAATACGTAATTATAAAAGCGTTTAATAACTGCGGAACGTTTATTCCGGCTAATTTTATTTTTTTATAATACGTTAATAATGTTTGTTAACGTATTAACGGAATTATCGAATATTAATTCCGATAATTTTATATACCGTTATTATAACGCCG
Source organism: Monosporascus sp. CRB-9-2 (assembly GCA_004155915.1). NCBI lineage: Eukaryota > Fungi > Ascomycota > Sordariomycetes > Xylariales > Monosporascus > Monosporascus sp. CRB-9-2. The sequence continues at coordinate 120,719 of QJOA01000099.1, forward strand.
ACGGCCCGTAATTATTTTCGATTTAATTATTAACGGTTTTGTAATAATCCCGTCCGGATTAGGCCCTACCAGCATTTTAACCTTTTTTCGGTATGGCGGAAAATTAACGTTTACGTAACTTAAAGTCGCCGGTTTTTAAAAGCGATATTAAAAATCTGATAATTTGTTAAAAGGAATATATTAATTGATATTTTTTAATACCTTTAAAGCTTGTTGTTAACCGGGGTATTTATTTATTATTAGCGGATTGTATTATGTACGTTATTTCACGATTTTAAAGTAACGTTTATTTGCGTATACGTAATAAGGTTAATAATATAATAATATATTTTATAAGCTTTAAAACGTAGACGTATGGCTGGCGCGATATAAGGAATATATTATTATTTTTAAACTAGGTTTATATTACCGACGATATATTAATATAAATTTATAAAAACTTTTAAGTTTTAAAGTAAAAATTAATAATGTTCGTTAACTTTATTAATATTTTCGTACGCTTAATTAATTAAAGCCGGTAACCACCGGCTTTATGCGTTATTGTATTATAATAAAAAATTAATAAGGTTTTATAAAAAATCTTTATTCCGTAAATATAATATCCGGGTTCCGAAAATAACGTAAAATGGATACGTTTATTTAAATTTTTTTTTAATAATATAACGGACCGTACCTTTTGTAAACATATATTTAAAGTTTTTAATAATAATATCCCGATATTATAACGTTTTAATAACGGTTCGGAAACGTTAAAACCCGAATTTATATAGTTAAATGGTATAATTATTAAAGGTAACGATTTTTGCTAACTTTTAAATAAGGAAAAAAAGTAACGTTAACGTAAGTTAAATTTTTATATATATTACGGGAAAAAAAGGTATTATTTTTTTATTTGTTTTAACCGTTGGCCGTAGTTTTCTAATATAAGCGCGCTGTTTACGGTATTATTACCTAATACCGGTAATTTATAATAAAGAAAAAATTACTTTTTAAAATAAATTATAATTAAAAGTTTTTATCGAATTATTAAGATAATAATAAATCCGATTTATATATACGTTTTATAAGTTTTAATATATCTTTTTTATTTTCGTTTTAATTATAATTTTTAAATAATAATATGTTACCGGCGCGGTTTATAATAAATTACGGTTATTTATTTATAAGATTTATTAATAATAACTTTATACGTTAATATAATTTTTTTTTTTTTTACCTTTTAATTTTATTAACTTAAATTAGCGGGTGATATTATAATCGATTTCGTAATTTTTGTATATACGTTTCGATTTTGTATAAATTCCGTTATAAAGGAAATTATTTTATATCGTTAATTTTTAGACGGCTTTAATATTATTTTCCTGTTATCCTGGTTTCGTAAATATAACTCGTCGATCGATTAATTTGCAAATATAATACATATCGACCATAAAACGATATTAAAACTTTAGTTATTACCAGCTTTAATAGGCCCGCCTTCCGCCTTTACCGCCTTATGTTTTTATACTTAATATTTTAATATACCGATAGAAATATGTTTTTTTTGCGTTATTAACTTTTTAACGTTTTGCCGCCTTAAAAATGTCGTAATTAATTTTATACTTTTAATTAAGTTCCTTACTTTTACGGACGCTTTCCGGAATATCGTCGCCTTTTTATCGCAACCGTTTTCCGTTAATAAAATTACGTCGTTAATACCTAATACGTTTTTCCGTAATATTTTTATATAGGATAATAATATCGACCCGGATATTATATTTTTTAGGTTACAAGTTTTTTATAATTAAATAACCGAAATACCTTAATTACGCCGCATAATTAAAAAGGATATATAAAAATACTTCGATAATAAGCTATTTATAACGATAACCGAAATTTTAAAAAAGTTATTATTTAAATATTATAATTTAACGAAAATGTTCGAATTTTATAACGTTAACGTTTTATTACCGTATTAACTTTTCGATTATAAGATTAAATTATTTCCGAACTAAACGTTATTATATAACCGGGCGCGGGCTATATTCCCGTACGAATTGCTAACGATACGGAAGTATATCGACGATCACCTGGAAAAAAGCTTTATTTACTTTAGTAGTTTTTTATAATAACCTTTATTTTGTTCGTTAAAAAACCGGAAGGTAATATATATATTTACGTAAATTACCGGAACCTTAATAATGTTACGGTAAAAAACCGTTATTTAATTTTTTTAATCTGCAAAACTTTAAACGTTTTTTATGCAGCGCGGATATATATTAAACTTAATATCGTTACGGCTTTTAACCGTTTACGTATCGTTTTAAAAAATAAATAAAAAATAACTTTTATAACCCGGTTCGGTTTATTCGAGTATTTAATAATAAATTTCGGCATAATTAACGCTTTAAGTTTTTTTAATATTATATTTACTATATTTTTTTAACCTTTTAAATAAATATATTACGGTTTATTTTAACGATATTTTAATATATAATAAAAATAAAAAAAGTATAAAAGTTATATACGTAAAATGTTACGTTATTTCGTTAACGTAAAACTAACGATAAATATCCGGAAATATAAATTTAACGTTATAAAAATATAATATTTAGGTTTAATAATATTTATTAACGGCATTATTATAAATCCCGATAAGGTAAAAGTTATTTAAAAATAAAAAATTTCCGAAACGTTACGGAAATTATAACTTTTTTTCGGCTTCGTAAATTTTTACCGTCGGTTTATAAAAAGTTTTTCGTTAATCGTTAAACTTTTTATTACTTAAATAAATAAAGTTAAATAAATTAATTTACTTTTAAATAACGTAAAAGTAATATTTTAATAATTAAAAAATATTTTTTTAGTAACTTTAATATTATTTTATTATAATTCCTAACGTTAAACAGTTTTAAAAATTAACGCTTTTAATTAAGCTTCGGAAAAGAGTTTTTCGTAATATAATATATAAAGCATTTTATAACCGGTCGTCTTTTGTTCGGTTAAATATAACCTTATAAAATATAATTATAAGATTTATGATAAAAAGTTATTAATTATTATTAAAGTATTCGAAAAATAACGTCCGGAATTATAAAGAATTAAAAATTTTATAAAAGTTATAATTAATTAATAAATAATTTAATATTTTATTATTACGAAATTTTTAAATTAACGTTAAATCCGTTAATTCGAATTTTTTAACAATTTCCGATTTTAAATAATTTATAAGCTAGAAACGAAAATTATAATTCCAAATACCTTATTTCGTTAACTCGGCGCGTAACCGACGGATCGTAATAATATAATTAACGACAAAATGGTATATAGATATAAAACGATATTTTTATCCGATCGGTAAATATTACTTTTAAAGGCGTATATTATTAATACTAGTTAATTAATAAATATATTAATAAATAATATTTATAAATCGTTAACGTAAATTAAAAATATCTTGGTAATATTAACGGACCTAAATTAAAAACGTTTTAAATAAAATATCCGTAAAACGTTTAAGGCTGCGAAAATTAATTATAAAGTTATATAAAAATATATTTACGTTTAAAATAAGTTCTTTATTTTTGATAACGACGTTTTTAAGCTTTAAATAATTTATTATAACTATAACGCCGTATTTATAAGGCATTTTAAGCGTTTTAAAACGTACGATTTATTACGGCGGAATTATTATTAACTATATTTATTCCGGAACACAATTATATTCGTATAAAGTTATTATTTTTGCCGTTATATTAAAACGTTTAAAACGTTATTAGTAAATTTTTTTAATTTCTTGCCGGTACCGTTTTGCTTATAAAACGATATATCGGTAAATTACGTTAACCTTTTCCCTTTTTACGAAAAGTTCCGATATATTTATACATAAGTTTTTATAATCGTTAACCGTTTTATTAAAATACGTTATTTTATAGCCGTAATAAATATATTTGCGAAAAATTTAATTAACGTTTTCGTTTTTAATATATACCGTTTATATAATATTTCGGTTACGATAATATCCGATCGGAATACGTAATTTATTTTTACGTTTTAAAAGAAACTAAATTAACGTTTAAACGTTACGTTTTACGTTTTAATAACGTATTACCCGTAAACCGACGGCCAAACCGAAATAATTAACGTAATAATAAAATAATATTTCCGGAATTATTATTTTTTTAATTAAAATAATCAAGTAAATTAATTTTTTTTAATTAAATTCGTTAATAATAATTACGTATCGGAAATTATTAATATATTACTATTTCTCGTTAATTACGGTTTTTACCTTATAAATATAGAATTGTTACTTCCGGCGAACGCTTTTAAAACGATAACGTACCAAAATAAATATAATAATATAATATATTATACGGATAAATTAAAATGAATTTTTAAACGGGTTAAAGCTTTAATAACGGAATTATAGGATAAATATATAAAGTAAGCAAACCGATACCGTTCCGACGTTAATACTTTTACCGAAAGGAAATATATATAAGTAAATATACGTTATATAAAGTCCGGCAAATTTAGCGATAAATTTAGCGATAGGTAAATAAACCCTTTTGTTATTATTAAAGTATATTTCCGAACCGTTGCCGTACCGCTACCAGCGTATTATAAGTTATTTCCAGTTTTTTATATTTTTTTGGTCCAGCGTTATAAATTAGGGCTTTTTGGTTAAAAAAACGTTAACGAAAAGTTGGATACGCGTATAAAGAGCGTTATCGTTACGGATAATTAGAGTTAGGGGGGCGTTGAGTGGCATTTTAAGAAAATTTTAAATTTTAAGAATTTCCGATAAGGCCTTTAGTATAAGGTTAAATGGCCATATTTATACCGCTTTACCTAAGAACCGGCCGAAAACCTGTAAGGTTGTAACTCCGATATAGCAGAATTTTATAGGAATAACTTTAATAAGCCGGAACCCTTTTATTAATTTAAAACTTTGCATAAAGTTGTTAAAAATGCTTAAAGTAAACGGGAAAAGCGGAATATAAGGCGTAAATACGTAACCTTTGCAAAAAAGGCGTAAAAAAGGTAAGAAGATTTTATTTAACCGACACGGTGGCAATAGTACGATAATTATTATAATTTGTTAAATTAAAAAAAAAAAAACGAATATAAATTTTATTAATATTACAGATACCGGAATTATAAATAAGGCGATAAAATAATAATATGTTAAAATAATAATTATACGATAACTGCATAACTTAATTATAAAAGAAATATAACGTATTAATAACCCGTAAACGATTAAAAGTTATTAAGGCGTAAAAAAAAAGACGTTATATCGACGGCCGCCTATATAAAATTTAAGCCTAAAATAACCGTAACTGATATTTTATTTTTAAAAATATATTTAATTAAAACTTATAATTAATAACTTTCGTTATTAAGTATTAAGTAATATTTAATCGTTTTTTGTAAAAATCGATTTAAATCTTAATTTAATAATATTACGTTAACGGTATAATATTATAACGTATTTTTTGTAGTATATTTACGGCGTTATTAATAAAGTAAAAATAATATATTTATATAAAGATACGGCAGGTAATTATTTAAACGGGATAATCGATAATACGGTTTTAAAAAAAGTATTAATAACGTAATTAAGATTATAAAATAAAATTAAAATTCTTTTTAATACCCGTCGTACCGAAAGCGAAACGGTCCGTTTTTTTAATTATTTCGAAAGCGATATATAAGCGGAAAACCGCGTTATAAATTTCGGAACGAAAGTTATTATCGTATTCGTAAACTCTATCGTTATCCGCATTAAAAATAGCGTCGTTATCGGTATTACGGTCGATACCAAAATAAAAATTAACTTATTTAAATAAAACTTTAAAATTTAAAAAATCGTTTTAAACGCCTTCCGCCGGTTAAATATTATAAACTTAACGATACGGACGTATTACGGCAGTATATAAATAATATTATAACGCGTTAAAATTTATAAGTTAATAAATTTTTCGGCGTTTAATATAAAATATATATTTATTAATAACGGCGGATATAAAACGGTAACGGAATACCGGCATATAACTTTCGGCAAAATCGTAATTAAAAATAACATAACGGAAATATATTATATAAAGGCGTTTAATACGTACGAACGTACCGTAAACGGTATTAAATCGAAAAAATATTACGATAAAAATAAGGAAATAACGTAAAATAATAATTAAAACCGGTAAAAAAGTAACGGAAATAAAATGGGAAATAAGCGTTATAATATTATTTTAATAATAATCCGACGTTTTTTAAAAAAAAAAGAAAAAAAAAAGTTTTAAAAAAAGTTTAATATTTATATAACGGAAATAATAAAAAGCGGCGGCAAAATTTATATACGCGTTAATAACGCCTACGACGTAACGATATTATTATTCCGTCCCCGGATCCGGTATCTTACCCCGTATTTCGGCGTAGCATTCCGGCAACGGTTACATACCGTTTACGTAGCGCACGCGTAGCGCCACCTTTATAACGTACCAGATCTGCAAATACGTTATAAAAGGCCTACGGTTCGAATCCGGGATAAAGCGATTTATATTATGTAGTTTTTTTATAAGTAATTAAAAATAATTACCTTAAGAAAAGGAAGCTATTATTACGGTACTAAGGTTACGGCTTAGCTAAGCAGCCATAACGTTATATAGGTATAGGCGCTCCGCACCTTTAAGATAGTTTCCTTCTTTTTCCTTCGTACAACAACAGAATATTTTACCCAGCCCCCTAGAAACGATCAGCGCCGTGACAGTTTTAAAATAAAAAAATAAAATACGTTAAAAGGTTAAAACCGATACGAAAAATATACGGATATATAAAACGTAATAATATCGTAATTAACGCAATATCTTTCGAATTTTATCGAATAATAACTTTCGTAACCGTCGAGAATAAAGAAACGTTTCGAATTTTTCGTACGTATCCGAATATATTTATTAAAATACATAATTTATTTTTAAATTATTATTATTTAATATAACCTTTTAATGGGCTGTTAATAATAAATTATTGTAATATTAAAACTTAAAAAAATTTTTCCCGTTATAATAATAAATAACGGTATAACTTAATTTTAAAAATTAATAACTTCAATAATTATAATTTATTTTTTATTTCCTGATTATATTTATTTAAATCTTCCATATCTTGCTGCAATAATTATTATTATGCCCGTTATTATAAAAAGCTTTATTAAAAATTTAATCTCGTCGAAGTTATAAATATCCTCTTTTACGATACCGTATTTTACAATAATAACCTAAATAAGTTTGAACTATTTACGAAATATTTCTAAATTTTCGGATAAAACCCGTTGATAATCAATTTTCTAATTTAAACGCGTTTGAAATTTTTTTTACCTTTTAACAAATTTTAATACTTAATTAATTTTAATACGTTTTATAACGTATTAAGTAAATAATAAATTCGCTATATCTTTAACATATAAAAGCCGGATAAAAAACGTTTACGTATTTAAATTAAAAATTTAATCGATAATCGATTTTTTTCGATCGCCGTTAATTTTTATAAAGGAAAAATAATATCGAGTCGGGCGTATTTACCGTAATATCGGGCCTTTAAGAGCGTTAGAATAACTTCATATATAAAATTAAATTTTGTATAATTAAGTTTCGAGTTTCGTTTTTGAATTTAAATATTTAAGTTTATTTTTCCTTATTTAATAAATCGTTCTATGTTATTAATATTGAATATTAAATAATTAAAGATAAGTAAATAACATATTGGAAAATTAGTCCGTTTACTGGTTTGGACCGTTTAATAATATAGCACGTTAATAATTTTTAAAAATATAAAATATATCTAATAATATAAAATAAATAATAAATATATAAAAAACCTAAAAAAAAAAAAAAATTTATTTTTATTAAAAACATTTTCCGAATTTTTATTATAATAATTCCTTAATTTAACTTAAAATTAATGTAATATAATATAATTATTATTTTTATTAATATAGAATTAAATAAAGAAGTTGTTATAGAAATATTATTAAAATATTGAAAAGCGGAAATTATTTTATATTTATTTAAAATTTATATAAATTAAAAGGTCTTTTTTTTCATAAAGAATATTATCGAAAACGTTTATTTAGAAAAGTTTTATTTTTAATTTTTATAAACCGTATTATTTTGGGTAAAATAATATTTTCGGATTTCTTATAGCGATAAGATAATTATTATTTATAAAAGAAAATTTAAAAAAATAATTAATATAATGATTAATTAATTTCAAAGAAAGTATTAATTTATTAAGAAAGAATTTTTTAATAATTTTTAAAATTTGAATCTATTTTAAATTAATCGAAACGTTAAATATAATTATTAGAATTTTTATATATTAATAAATTAAATAAATTAATTAAAAGAATTTAAATTCCGACCCAATTGATATTTTTATAAAAATAAAAATAGAAATTTAATTAAAAATTTATATTTTATTATTTTAGTAAAATATTTTAAAACAAATCGGCTTAATATTATACGCCATAATTATTATATATCCGCATATAACTTTTATAATTTTTAAATTAATAAAGTTTAATATAAATTTAAATCTGAAATATTATATAAAAATAAATTAATTTAGTTAAAATTCTTTTAAAACGAAATATTACGTATTAAAATATAACAAAATAAATATTTTCGAATTAATTTCGTTTTTTATTAATTATTGAATTTATTAAAAAGGTTTTTAAATTTATATAATGAAGTGGAGTGGGGAGCAGGAATGGGTGCAGCTGCTGCCGCAGCTGTGGCTGCAGACTACTGCAGGACACGTCAGCTATAGCTTCTAGCTGTTTCCCTCTGCTTCGCAGCTGGGCATCTCGGCAATCAACTCGGCTATGGCTAGTAGGTCGGCGACGTCTATATATTGCTGACCTGACAACTTTTGTATCTAGTCTTCCAGACCAAGGCATTCCATAGCAAGTAACAACGTCCGACATTCTTCCTCCTAAGCACCGATCAAGATGTTCTACATACAACAACTTTGATGAGCCCTGTCCCAATTCAATAATAGGTTTATTTAATAATATAATCGAATAATACGTTAATAAATACAATATTATAATTATTTTTATAATAAAAATAAAATTATTAATATTTATTTAAGCCGCAAAAAAAGTTATATACGTAATACAATTAATTAAAAAATTTAAAATTTGCTTTACTCTTTCGAATATTAATATTCAATATAATAATAAATAAATTATGAAATTTATTTACGTAAATGTTATTTAATTTTTAACGAAATTAAAATATATAATTATTTATAATTATTAATTAAAATAAAAAGTAATATAAAAAATTTAAAAATAATATATATTTTTACGAATGATATAATTATAACTAAGTTAATAAAAATCCTTTTTATTACGTTTTTCGAATAATATATTCGATTAATAAAGTTAACGGATATTAAAAAAAGGATATAAAAATACTAGGTTCGAAACTTATTTAATATGGATTTATAGAAATTCGAAAATAATTTTAATTAATCGATATTCTATATCTAAGGCCTGTTATTAAAAAAGCAGCCACTGAAAGGGTATATCAAATAACTGTTAATATTCAGGATTCTAAAACAAAACGTTAAGCAAATTACCTGTAGCTTAGGTAGGAACTACACAAGCCACATCTACAAGTAATAAGCCCCGAGCGACACGGTCCAAGGACTCCACGATCAATACAACAACAACTATTTTAACCCCAATACTGAATGCACGCTTGTGTCTGACAGGTCTATATAATCTGGTCCCAGATCACCTAGATCACCTAGATCACTTAGATTACCTTAACCTTAGCGCGGGGAAAGCCAAGCTTTTCCTAATCCGAAGATTAACCGTGCACGGCCCGCACTAAGCTCCAAAGATAGGTTTCTTTAAATACAGGAACCCCTATTCCCGTACTGTAACATTTATATAATAAATATTTCTCCTTTTTAAAAACGTTTGTTTTTGGTTTTTTAACGTTTATTTAAAACGTAATTCGTTTTATATAAATAAGCGTTGTGTTTCCGAAAAAGAGCGATTTCGTACAAAAATAATAAATTGTTTTTTATTAAAAAGTTAGCTGATTTAACGATTTTTATTAACAAACTGCCTTAATAATTTTTCTTCTTTTTTTGTAAATAACTTTTTTATTTCATTATTTTATAGATATTTTCAAGGGTTTTTACGGACGGAAAATAAATAAAACTGGCGGCGGTTAACGGGAAGATAATTGGCATAAATATAATTAGAAAATTTTTAAATTCTGTAAAAACGTTATTAAGATCGAATAAAATAAGGCCAATTTTCGCCATTTAAATTTGATATTATCGGACGTTATGGTAGCTTTAAACGTATCGTAAAAGCCGGAAAAGAAATTGTTTTTAGGAATAAAAATATATTAACGTTATATTAGGCTTTTAGTATATAGCGAATAAATACGTTTTAAAATAAAATAAATAATATATATTAAAAGCTTAAAACCCATACGAAAAATACTTGAATTTGCAAAATGTAATAATGTCGTAATTAATGCAATATTTTTCGAGTTTTATCGAATAGTAACTTTCGAAGCCGTGAAGGATAGAAAAACGTTTCGAACTTTTCGTATACATTTAAGTATGTTTATTAAAATGTGAAATTTATTTTAAACTTAATTTATTTATTATTTAATTACTATTAATTAATGTATCCTTTGAATCGGTTGCTGGTAATGGGTTATTACGGTATTTAAATTCAAGGTAATCTTTTCTCGTTATAATAATAAATAACGGTATAGCCTAACTTTAGGAATTAAGATTTTAAATAATATAATCTATTTTTTATTTCCTTATTATATTTATTTAAACTTTTTACATTTTTCGGTAATAGTAATTATTATGCCCGTCATTATAAAAAACCTTATTAAAAATTCACTTTTATTAAAATTGTAAATATTCTTTTTTACGATGCCGTATTTTGCGATAATAATCCGAACAAGTTCGAATTATTTATAAAATATTTCAGAATTTTCGGATAGGAGCCGTAAATAAGCGATTTTTTAATTTAAACGTATTTAAATTTTTTTTTACCCTTTAATAAATCACGACGCTTAGTTAATTTTGACGCGTTTAATAACGCGTTAAGTAAATAATAAATTCGATATATTTTTAATATATTAAAGCCGGTTAAAAAACGATTACGGATTTAAGTTAAAAATTCGATCGACAATCGATTTTCTTTTTTGGTCGCCGTTAATTTATATAAGAAAGGGATAATATTAATTCGGCCGTATTTACCGTTATATCGGGATTTTAAAGCTATTAGAGTAACTTTATATATAAACTTAAGTTTCGTATAATTTAGTTGCGGGTTTCTTTTTTAACCTTAATAACTAGGTTGATTTTTCCTTGTTTAATAAATCGTTTTATATTACTAATGTTAAAAAACAGGTAATTGAAGGTAAGTAATTAAAATTTTTATAAAATTGGTCCGCTTACTAGATTGGACCGTTTAATAGTGTCGTACGTTATATATAAAGTTGTAAAATATATTTTATATAAATAATATACCGGTATATTTCTTTATAATAATTATATATTTAAATCCTAAAAATTAATGCCGACCGAAAAAAAAAACCATTATCAACTGAATTTTCGATTTAAATACGTAAACATTTTTTATACTTTTTTAATCAGTTAAAGATATAATTAATATATTATTTATTTAAGGCGTTATAAGATATGTCGGAATTAATTAAGCGTTAAATTTTATTAAACGGTAAAAAAACTTTAAAATATATGGAAATCGAAAAATTGTTTATTAACGGCTTTTATGCGAAAATTTAAAAATATTTTTGCAATAATTTAAATTTGTTCGAGTTATAATTACGCCAGATAGAATTATAAAAAAGGATATTTATATTTTCGATAAAATTAAACTTTTAATAAAGCTTTGTATAATAACGAATATAATAATTATTAATACCAAAAAACGTAAAGAATTTACAAAAAAGGAATAAAAACTTAAAGTTAAATTATAACTATTTAAATTATTGATTTTTAAAGTTTAATAATACCGGTATTTATTAATATAATAAAGCTATTATTTTAAATTTTAATATTACCATAATTTATTATTTATATTTAATTAAAATATCTTTTTAAATCATAATAATTAAATAATAAATACATCAAGTTTTAACTAAATCTAATATTTTAATAAATATATTCTATTACGTATAAAGATTTTGAACGGTTTTTGTATTTTAAACGGTTACAAAAGTTATTATTTAATAAAGTTTGAAAAATATTACGTTAATAATGATATTATTATGTTTTATATATTGACATATTTCTCTTATCGGATTTAATTTTTTAATATATTTAATATTTTGGTTTTAAAACGTACTTATTTACGCTATATCGAAAAATTAATATAACGTTATTATATTTATATTATAAAAAAAAATCTTTTTAATTATATTTATGCCGACGGTTTTTTTATTAACCTCCGCCGGTTTTAATTTATTTTCCGTAAAACTTTTAAAAATATCCGCCAAGTAATGAAATAAGGATAATATTTATAAATGAAAATTAAAATTTATTAAAGTAATTCGTTAATAAAAATATTTAAATCGGTTCATTTTGTAATAAAAGCTTATATGTTATTATTATATTAAGCTATTCGTTTCCGAAAAAAAAAGTTTAATTATACAAAATAAACAATACTTTAAATAAACGTTATAAAATTATAAATAAACGTTTTTTATAAAAAGGAATCTTTATTATATATAAAAGATCAGTCTTTTAGCCAAAAAAAAGTGGTAAAAGAATATAATTAATAATGATTAAAAAAGGTTGTTATAAAAAGGTTACAACGCAAGAACGAAAATATAGCGTTTATAACAAGCTCGGATATAATACGCGTACTTATAAAAATATTATAAAAACGTTTAACAAAAAAAAGTCCGATTAATTTAAATTAATGCGATATGTTATTATTAAGTTATTTAGATTTATTGTTACGAGGTGCCAAAAACCGCCCGGAGTACTTCTGTGTCCGGAGTACTTATATGGAACGTTATATATACTTATTTTCTACGGTTATTTTAATACCGGGTTTAGTTTTAAAAAATGGTTATATCGTTAAATTAGAGTTATATATTAATAAATATGTTATTTTTATTCGCGTTTGAAATATAAAATATAGTAAGTTTATAATGCAAGGTCGAATGGGTTCAAGCTTTATTTTCCAGGCTGAGCCAAATATATAGAAAATCATTACACGATGTAATTTGCACGATAAATACTATATCTAGTGAATTGGGACAGGGCTCATCAAAGTTGTTGTACACAGAACCTCTTGATCGGTGCTTGGGAAGAAGAAATGTCGGACGTTACTACTTGCTATGGAATGCCTTGGTCTAGAAAGACTAGATACAACAGTTGTCAGGTTAGCAATATATAGACGTCGCCGACCTACTGGCCATGGCGGAGTTGATTGCCGAGGTGCCCAGTGGCGAAGCAGATGGAAACAGCTAGAAGCTGTAGCTGACGTAGCTTGCAGTAGCAGCTGCACCCATTCCTACTCCCCACTCCACTTCACTAGTATATTAATTTTATAATAATTTAACACTTTTTATATGATATAAATGTCATAATAATAAAAGTATTATTATTATTAAACTTTCGACTACAATATATTAATAATAAAATAATTTATATTTATAATTTTATTTAGTTATAATTTTATAAAAAAACTTAATTTAAAAATATTAAAATAAAAAATTATTAATATGATTACTTATTTAAAAGGTAATATTAATATACTTTATCTTTTAAACTTATATATTTTGAATATATTTAGCATATAATTTCAAGTTTCCGAAATAACGTATTGTTTTTTATAAGAATTATATTTTAATATTTTAATAGTTTTATAATAATATTTATTTTCCGTTAGGCTTTTATTAATTTAATATAACTATTATTAAATTATTGAAAAATATTACAAGGTTACCGAATTAATAATATACGTACTTTATAAAAACCTTTATTAATAAATATTGTAATTAATTTATTTAAAACCTTAACGTACCATATAAGCAAGTTGTATTTATAAGCAAGCTGTACACTTTTTAGCACCTCATAACAACAAATTTAAATAACTTTACAATAATATGTTATACCAATCAAATTTAATTCGATATTTTTTCGCTAAACGTTTTTATAACTTTGTTATAAGTATGCTTATTATGCCCGGACTTACCACAAACGTTACATTTCCGTTCCTTGGTCTTAACCTTTTTACAGCCACCAATTTTAGCTACCAATCATTGTCTTTTTTTACTACCTTATTTTTAAGCAAAAAAGCCTTATCTTTTTTATATAATGTGCCATATATATAAGCGAGAAATATATATAAGCGAACTACTTTCTGCCATTTCCTAATAATACACCCAAATAACTTAATTATAATATATTACGTTAGTTTAAATTAATCGAATGCCTTTTCGTTCACTATATTTATAGCTTTTTTTGAATATACGTGTTATGTTAAGCTTTATCACAGACATTATATTATTATTTTTTCTTTTTAACCTGCTTGCGATCGATTTCCTTTTAACGCGTCTAAGTTAATATTATCTTTATTTCGTATAACTTAAAGCCGACCGATTAGTTAATTATTTTCGATCAAATTCTTAACCTAAATACGTAAGCATTTTTTATCCCGCTTTGAAACGTTAAATATATACGGCGGAAAACATATTATAGGACGCGTTGAAATCCTGTTGAAGGACGTATTAGGGGGTCCGTACGGAGCATATAACGAGACGTATAACGGGCGTACGGTAACGTATATGGCAGGGCGTATCGGGCTTGATTGGGTAATAACTCGAAACCTTCGTAATTATACGATGAAAATAAACGTTTTTTAAAAAGATAAACAGTTATTATATAAGATAAACAATTTTTTTAACTAACAAAAAGGTTATAATATAGAATTATCGTTAATAGTTGCTAAAGTTGGGCGGTTACGGGCGGGTTAGTAAGAAGAAATATTAGTACGGCGTCCGCAATAAACCTTAATATAATGCGTGCATTTATTCAGAAGCTGTAAATATACTTAGCAAAAAAAGATTCGATTAACTTGAGTTAATTTAAGGTGTTATAGTGAAAGTGCATTATTAGGAAATGCCAAAAAGTGGTTCGCTTATATATGTTTCTTACCTATATATGTAAAACGTTAATAAATATTCCTTTATTTCAAAAACCTTTATGTTTAATCTTAAACGTTGACTTAAAATATAATTCGTTTTACGCAATAATATAATTTTTTTCGTATAAAAAATACTTTTATACCAAAGTAATAAATAATTTTTAAAAAAGAAAATTCATTATTTTAATAATTTTTTATTTTAACGAATTACCTTATTAAACTTTAATTCTTTTTTGCAAATAACCTCTTTATTTCGTAATTTTTTAAATATTTTTAAAAGTTTTCGAAAGTAAACAACGAATAAAAGCGGCAAAAGTTAACAAGGAAATTATCAGCGTAAACATAATTAAAAAAACCTTTAATGCGAAAAAGATTTTATTAAGATTAATTAAAATAAGCTCAAGTTTTACAAATTCAAATTTAATATTATTAAACGTTATAATAATTTGGAATACGTTGTAAAAATCGGCGAAAAAAACTTTTTTGGTAATATAAGTATAATAACTGTTATGGCCAGTATTAATATAACATGGTAGCTAGTTTGTTAACGCTATGAAAGAAGATTTTAAGTTGAAGAAAAGAAGGAAAGAAAGGTAGAGTTGTAAAGTGCGTAAAGATTTATAAATATCCCCATTTTCTGTATGGCAGATAGCTAGTTTATGTGGCAGCTGTTAGCCTTATATGACGGTTACCAGCTTTACGGTTTGATCTTGGTAGTTACCGTTATATTACCCTTTTTTAGAAATCTATATACGATTAAAAAAAATATGTAAGTTTTTGTTAGTTATAAGTACCGTTTTTTTTTGTTAATCCGGTTCTTATTTTCGCGACTTTATTATTATCGGGGTAATTTTCGTTAATTTTGTCGGTAATTATTATACGTATTTATTTTTATAAGCGGACCGATAATTCGGGTATTTTAAGATATTTTATATAGAACCGTTGTATTATAATTAAGGCGTTTTTAAAGTTAATTGCGAAATGTTATATTTCGTCGGAATCGTAAATCTTTTATTTAGTTTAATATTATAACTTTTTAAAACGTTTATTATATTTTAATTATTCGATTTAATTTATTTTCAAATTTTGTTTATCGTTAATTTCTTAAAGTAACGGTAACATTTAGGCTTATTAAGGTAATAAATTATTATCGGTTTTACGTAATTAATTAACGTAAAATAAATGAATTTTTTATAATGTACTAATAAATTAAAAACGAAATTATATTCGCGTTTTATTAAAATTTTAAAAGGTTTTATTTATTATAAGTTTAAGTAAATAATTAATATTTATCTTATAACGTTTTTTTACGGAAAAAAGTTTTATTGCCCATTTTAAAGTTTATTTAATAACGTTTTTTTTATTTATATTTATTAACGTTTTTATATTTTTAACGTAATCTTTTTCGTTAACATTTAAATGTTTTTAATTTATTTAATAATTATTAATATCAGTTAATTTAGTTCGATTTTTACTTTTATTATATTTAACTTTAATATAAATAAATTCCGGATTTTTTTTTAATATAAATTTTAACGGAATTATATTAATTTATAAATATTATAATGAATTATCTTTAAAATTTAATACCTGTATATATACGTTTTAATTATTTTGGTATTTATCGATATAAAAACGTAAACGTTAATTTAATTTTTAATTTATAAATTCGAAGATTTTTTAAATTTGCGGATTTAAAACGTTTCCGTAATTATATTTTATACCGGTAAATTCGTTTAATTTAATTAAAAATTAAAAACTAAATTATTTTACATTTTTATTAATTTAAATAATAAATATTTTTAAAAAATTATATAAGTATCGATAATATTAATTAATTAAGATTTTAATATTAATTTGTTCATTTAATAAGCTTATTATAATTTTCATAAATTTATCGATAAACGTTGATATATAATTATAACCGTAACGGTTTTTCGGCATATTCTTTCCGTTAATAATAACGTAATTTTAAATATTATTCGAAATAAGGAAAAGGTAAAAAAATTGCGGGGTTTTATTTCGAAACGTTTTGTTTCGTTGGTAATTATAATAATTCCGGATATATTATCGGATATTTTATTTAAATCGGGATTAAGTATATTTTTGTATTAATATCTTAATCATTTTCTTTTAACTAAAATACGTAAATATTTTAGGTACGTAAATTTTGTAACTAAATACGGTATGGAAAGAAATACGACCGTTAATTAATTTTTCAAATATTATTAATTTGTTATTTTCTTTTAAAAATTTTCCGTTTCGTTTTTATAACGGATAAAATTAATTAAGTTGGTATTTTATAAGATATTTTCAATTTATATTTTAATCCGCATTTTATTAATAACGGTAATAAAAAAGTTTAATCGTTTTAACGTAATTAAAGTTTCGTTTTTTTTTCGGGGTTCAATTTTAAACAAATCGATTATTTTTGTAATAAGGAATTTACGGCAATATTCTTTTTGTTAAGTCGATATTAAAAGGTAATATTAAAGTTAGAAAAAAATCTGTTTATTAGATTTAACGCGTAAAAAAACCGTATTTATTCGTAAAATATAATAGGATTTAACAATTAATTATAATAAAAAGATTTGGTTTCTAAAGTTTCGGATAATATTATTTAAAGATTTGAATTATAACAAATAACTTTCGGTTTTAAGTAAGATATACTTTTTTTATTAAAATTATAATTTTCGAAAAATATTTTACAGGTTTTTATTCCTTATCTTTTTATTATGATTAAATAATATTTTTAATCACATTCCAGAATACGTTTATTTTTATTTTGGTTAATTAATTAAGTTAAAAAAAAAGCAAAAATTGAATTTTTGTAAATAAACTGTTTTATTTTTCGAAAATTCGTTTTTGTTCGGCTTTTATTACGAAATTTTCTTTTTTTTAATAATCGGTTTAATAATTCGGTTATATCGTTTTTATGATGATTAAATATTTATACGTAATTTTAAAATTTTGTAAATAAATGGATCATGGTATGGTTATTAAGATTTTCGAGTTTTTATTTTTAAATTATTTTAATTTTAATTAAGTTGGTTTAAAGATTTACGTTTATATTTATAATAATAGTACAATAATTTAGTTTTTAACGTAAAACTGGAAGTTTTTATAATTTTCTTTTAAAATTAATTTTATATAAACGGCAAATACTTTTTTTATAATATTTTTAATATTTGTTTAAGGCCGCAATAAATTAATATATTATTAACGTACGCGTTTACGTAATACTCGAAAAATTGATATAATTAAATATTAATAAACAATTATTATTAAATAAATTTTATTTTAAGTTTAAATAAAAATATTTTTTATTAAAACATTTTTTAATAAATTTTAAATATTATTAAATGTTTCGATTTAATAATAATACGGAATTTATAAAACTTTTAAATAATATTAATTTTAATAAAACATTTAACGTTTTAATAATTAAATATAATACCGTTAAATACAAACGTTAAAATAAAATAATTTTTTAAATATTAATTTCTTTAACAATAATTAATATAAAACCGATATTTTAACGAATATACTTTTGGGGTAAATAAGATTAAAGTAACGTTCTTTTGTATATATAATTCGACAAAGCTTATTTTTAATAATTTATTTATTATTTCTTTTTATAAACAATATTGAATAGGCGTTCGGTAAGTTAAATGTTTAAAGGTAAATATCGGCCGGTTAAATTTTAAAATTACGTTATGGCCGGGTCGGAAATTTAAAAAAATATTAATTTTCTTTTCTAAAAAAGTTTTCCAGATAAGTAAAAAGTTTTGGTAAAAGTTTCCGGATTTATTTTACCTATTTCGGATCTTTATTTTCGGAAAAGAGAACTTTTTGGCCGTTATAAAATTTTTTTTTTTTAAAAGTAATTAATGTTATAAAGTTTAAAATTTTTTTTTAAAAAAAAAATTTAAAGTAATAAAAATTTGTTTTACTATTTTGTATAAAGATTAATTTTTAATTTATTCGTTAACGAAGTAATAATTATGTTATTTTTATCGATTTTTATAATAAAGATAATTGGTTTTATAGTGTAGATATCCGGTATATTTTTTTTTATTTAATATATCCAACGGAATAATAAGTACGGATAATAAAATAAAATTATTTTCGGGTTTTTTTATAAACGTTAAAAAAATTGGTATTATTTATCGGCCTTTTTTATAATGCGATTATAACGGTGGATGTTTTTTTGAACTCTAGGGTCGATATGTCCGTCCAGCAGGTATCGGGTTGGAAGTTCAATTACCGGTAAGAACTTGATTAAAATTAAAAGCTTATCGGGTTAAATAATATTTTTATTTTTATAGTTTAATAATAAGTTAAATGTTTTTCTTTAGTTAAAATCGATAGAAATATTATATCCGGTATTTATAATCTGGAAGATTTAATTAAAAAAACATTATTTGTTAATTTTGAATATTATAATTATTTAGGCTTTTATTTAATTGACGGCTTATTTTCGGTAATTTTATAATTAAATTAAGTTTTTTAACCGGATACTATAAATTTATAATTTTCTTTTTGTTTATTTAATAAAAAAAAGGTTAATGTAAAATTAAATTTATGTTTTAAGGTTATAAAAAGCGGTAATACTTAAGTTAATTTTACTTATTTAGATTTATATAAGTTTAATAAAAACTTTGAATTTTTTAAGGTTATTTATTGCCGTTATTTATAATATAAAAAGGATTATTAAAAAGTTTTTCGATGGTTTTACTTTTTTTTCAATTTATAAAAGCTAAATAAATCCTATATTAATTTTATTATAACAACTTTTTTTGGATCCGGGCAATCGTTAAACTTATATTTTATTTTGTTACAATTAAAATATATATTAATTTTTTACTAAACCCTTTTTTTAATTTCTGATAAAGGTTTGCCGGTATTACCCATAATTTTCGATTTATTAAGATTATTATTTTAGTAAAGTTTTTTAATTTTATTTTTCGGTTTATTATTATTAAAGTTATATGGTTCAGGTTTATGCTTTTATTAACCTTTTTTATAAACGAATTAATTATTATAAACGGTTATAATAATACAATTATATAACCTTTCGTAAATAACTTTAAAATTACGGTTATTTTTAAAAAAGCGTAGGTTAAGGTTTAAGAAAATATGTTTTTATAAAATTTATTTTTATTTATTTTGGGTGATTTTGACTTTTTAAGCGTAAACGTTAAATTTAAAAATAAAATTATAAATATTTTAATTTTTATTAGGCTTAAAGGTAAAAATACGGAAGGTTTTTTTAATAATAATGGTTGGGTTCGGATCGTAATATAATAATTCCAGTACCTGGATTATTTCTGTTACGTAAAAAAAAGAGCATCTGGTTAATCGATAATAAATTTTAATTACTTATTTAACCTTTTTTTTAAAACAATTCTTAAATAAATTATGTAAATTTTTTCGTTTTAAAAGGTTAATTTATTTATTTCGAACTTATTTATAATTTTATAGGTTTAAGTATTAAATTTAAACTTATTACAGTTAAATTTAATTAAGTCGTTAGCGTAAACTTTTTCTTTTTGCTTATAATTAAAATTCCTATTATTATTTCCTGTAAACTTATAAAAAGCGGGTTATATTGTTATTCCGGTAAAGCAAAACGTATTAATATTATCGAAAACGTTATTCATTATATTTTTTCGGCGAAGGCGCTTAACGTTATCCGAAAAAATAAGGGAATAATAACTTTATTTAACTTAAAAGCGAATAAATTTATTACAGAGTTTTTAAAAAATTTTTCAACGTTTTGGCTATCGTTAAACATTTCGTTAATTAATTATTAATTTAATAAACTTTTTTTCTTTACGGAGTTGGTTTTATTTTACAGTATATCGTTTTTTACCCTTTTTTTAAAATATTTATCATTTTTTATATTTTAGTTTAGGTTTTATAAAGGTATTTCGTTTTTTATACTTTCGATTTTATTTTTAATTAATTTAAATCGTTTTAAACGTCGATTAGTTAATAAATAATCTTTTTTAATTAATATCTAATTTTAGTATTAATTAATTTAGGTTTTAATTTTAGGTCTAGTTTAAAACGTATTATTTTTCGTTATTACGTATCGACGTACAAGATATAATGCTTTATTTATTAATCGTTAGGCTAGCAAAAAAGAGAATGAGCTTAAACTAATATTACGGGCAGCATTAATATAACATAATAGCTAATT
The DNA here is from genome assembly GCA_004155915.1 of Monosporascus sp. CRB-9-2. Lineage (NCBI taxonomy): Eukaryota > Fungi > Ascomycota > Sordariomycetes > Xylariales > Monosporascus > Monosporascus sp. CRB-9-2. Next base: position 142,135 of record QJOA01000099.1, read on the forward strand.
TATTAGCGTTATAAACAAAGATTCTAAGTTAAAAAAAAGAAGGAAAAAAAGGCAAAATCGCAAAGTACGTAACAATCTACAAATATCCCCACTTTTTATATGGCAGGTGGCTAGTTTATGTGGCAGCTATTAACCCCATATAACGGTTACCAGCCTCACGGTTTGATCCTAGTGGCTGCCGTTATAATAACGTTGTTATAAATTTTCGATATACCGTAAATAAACGCGTTTTGAAATAAAGAATTAAGATATATTAAAAAATTAAACCTCGTACGAAAATTACGTAAGTGTTTAAAACGTAATAATGTTATTATTAGCATAATATCTTCCGAATTTTATCGAATGGTAACTTTCGTAACTGTCGAAAATAAAAAAAACGTTTCGGACACTTTAAAGATATTCGAATATATTTATTAAAATATTAAATTTATTCGAAACTTAACTTCTTTATTATTTAACCATTATTATTCAATTAAATTTTTTATCCGTTATTAATAATAAATTATCGCGGTATTAAAATTCAAAATAATTCTTTTCCGTTATAATAATAAATAACTGTATATTTTAACCCTAAAGATTAATAACCTGAATAATTATAATTTATTCTTTATTTTTTTATTACGTTTATTTAAGTTTTTCAAATTTTTCGGTATTATTAATTACAATATCCGTTATTATAAAAAGTTTTATTAAAAGTTTAATTTTGTCGAAATTATATATATCTCTTTTTACGATAGCGTATCTGAATATTATAATCCGAATAAATTCTAATTATTTTCGAAATAGTTTTAAATCTTTATATAAAATTTGTTAATAATCAAATTTTCGATTTAAAAGGTTTTAAATTTTTTTTACTATTTAATAAAGTTCGAGAATTATATTGTAATACGTTTTATAACACCCTGCATTAATAATATATTAGTTATATTTTTAACGTATTAAAGTCGGCAAAAAAACATTCGCGGATTTAAGTTAAAGTTTTTTCGATAATATAATTTTTTTTTCAGTCGCTGTTAATTTACGCAAAAAAAGGACGATATTAAATCGGCTTCGTTTACCTTTAATTCGCGTTCTTAAAGTAATAAAGAGAACTTCATAAATAAATATAAGCTTTTTATAAATAAGTTTCGAATTTCATTTTTTAGCTTAAACGGCTAAGTTTTTTTTTTTTCAAATTTTTTTTATAAATCGTTTTATGTTATAGTTATTAAGAAATATGTTATTAAAATTAAGTAGTTGGAATAATAAAAAGGTATACAGCGCGTTTATATATAGAGCGCGCTTATAAAGTACGTTATATAATAATATACTATTTATTTACATATCTTTATAATGTATAATAAGTTTTTACGTTTAATATAACTTTAAATTTTAATTTCCAAAATTCGTTTTAAATTTTTAAAAATAGGATTCTTTTATTAACATTGATGATATTAATTTTATTTAATAACGTTTATATTTATCGCCGTTTTAATTAATTAATGATCTTATAAAGATTTTAAATACGATTTTTATTTTTACGATATTTAAAGGTATAAAAAGTATTATAATATAAACCTGACGTTTTATAAAAGTTTGCGAGCCAAATAGGTTTGCGAGCCGGTTTTTGGTCTGTCGTTATGATAAATTTAAATAACTTAATAATAAAATATTATATTAACTTAAATTTATCGGATTCCTTTTTGTTGGACGTATTTATAATTTTTATATATATACGCGTATTAGGTCTAGGCTTGCCGTATACGCCATATTTTCTTTTTTTATTTGTAATTTCTTTACGACGGTTCTTTTTCTGTTGTTATTGGCTGTATTCTTTTATTATTTCTTTTTTTTATAGTAAATGTTTTTCCTTTTTAAGAAAGTTTATTTCTAGTTTTACGACGTTTATTTAAGATATAATTCGTTTTGCGTAATAGGACTTTTTCTTTGAAAAAAGGCGGTTTTATAAAATAAAAATATAACGTGCTATATAAGCGAACGTAACATATAAACAATCGCAACACTTTTTTAACAATTTTAACAATTTCTCTTTAATCGTTTATTTTTTAATATTAATATTATGAAACGTTTTATAAAAAAAAACAAAAATAAACTTAATCATTTAAATTAAAAAAAAGAAACCCGAAACTCAATTATAAAAAATATAATTTAATTTATAAAGTTTTATTTTTTAACTTAATATACCGGTTTACCCGTAAATACGCCCGAACCTATATTAGCCTTAATTTGCGGAAATTAACGTTAATCGGAAATAACATCGATTATTAACCGAGTTTTTAATTTAATTACATAAACCCTTTTTGTTCGGCTTTAATATAATAAAAACATAGTTAATATGTTATTTACTTAATACATTACGTAACGCGCTTAAATTAATTAAACGTTAAACTTTATTAGACGCCAAAACAAACTTTCAACGCTTTTAAATTAAAAATTTAATTATTAGCGGATTTTACTTGAAAATCCGGAAATATTTCGGAAATAATTAAATTTATTTAAGCTATAACCGCGGAATACGGTATTAAAAAAAGGTATTTACAACTTCGACGAGATTGAATTTTTTAAAAAAAATTTTATAATAACGGGCAAAATAATTATTAATAACAAAAAACGTAACAAATTTAAATAAACGTGATAAAAAAACAAAAAATAACTTATAATTATTTAAGTTATTAAGTTTTAAATTTAGGTTATACCGTTATTTATTATTATAATGAAAAAGAGTATTTAAAATTTTGGTACCGTAAGAACTTATTACTAATAATTAATTAAAAAATTATATTAAATAATAAATAAATTAAGTTTTAAATACATTTAACATTTTATTAAATATATTCGGCTACGTATAAGAAATTCGAAATCTTTCTTTATTTTTGACGGTTACGAAAATCATTCTTCGATAGAATTCGAAAAATATTATGCCAACTATAATATTATTATATTTTATATCACCGTATATTTTTCGTATCGGTTTTAATTTTTTAATATATCTTACTTTTCTATTTTTAAACGTATTTATTCGGTATATATCGCAAGTTTAATATAATATTATTATATTTATATTACCAAAAAAGGTTTTCGCCGGTTTTTAGAAAGTATTTAAAGTTATTTGACGTCCCATAATATTAAATTTAAATTTGCAAAAGTTAATCTTATTTTATTCGATCTTAATAATATCCTTTCCGCATTCGAAAATCTTTTATTTATATTTACGTTAACCATTTCCCTATTACCTTTTGTCGGTTTTATTTTACTTTTTACAAAAACCTTTAAAGATATCCGTAACATAACAAAATAAGGATAATATTAATAATAAAAAATTGAAATTTATTAAAATAACTTATTAAAAGAATATTTAAGTTAGTTAATTTTATAATAAAAGCTTATATATTATTGTTATATAAAACCGCTTTGTTTGGAAAAAAAACCTTTGATTAGATAAAATAAACTATATTTGAAACAAACGTTAAAAAATTAAAAATCAACGTTTTTTAGAAAAAAGAAATACTTATTATATAAAAAGAATAAGTTTTTTTGGCCAGAAAAAAAGGGGATAATAAAAAATTGCAGTTAATAATAACTGAGACTAATCGTTATAAAAAAGTTAAAATTATGGAACGGAAATATAACGTTTATAATAAACCCGCATATAATACGCGTATTTATAAAAAAGTTATAAATACGTTTAACGAAAAAAAACCTGGTTAATTTTAATTAATGCGATATATTATTATTAAGTTAATTAAATTTGTTATTACAAATTACCAAAAAGTATTAGTTCGCTTATATGTTACGTTTGTTTATATGGCACGGTATAACCTTTTGTAATAAAATTAACCGATTTACATATTTTTGTTAACAAGTTAGCTTGATAATTTTTGATTTGTTTTTATAAAAAGCGTTTTTATTTTGTTATTTTACGTATATTTTCAAGGGTTTTTATGGTGAACAAAATAGAACCGGGAGCGGTTAAAAGGGAAATGTTTAACGTATATATATTTAAAAAAGATTTTAATTCGGAAGGGACGTGATTAATATAGATTAAAATAAATTTAATTTTCGCGAATCCAAATTTACTATTGTTAAACGTTATAGTAACTTAAAATACGTCGTAAAAGCTGGCGAAATTTTTCTTTTAATATAATAAATAAAATAAGGTCGTATTAAGTTTTTAATATATTATAAATAAACGCGTTTTAAAAAAAAGTTTATATTAAAAAATTAACATTAATACGAAAAGTACGCCTATATATAAAGTGTAATATTATTATTATTAGCGTAATATTTTTTTAATTTTATTAAATAATAATTTTCGAAACCGTTAAAAATAAAAAAAACGTTTCAAATTTTTCTTACGCGTCCGAATATATTTATTGAAATATTGGATTTATTTAAAAATAGACTTTTTTATTATTTAATTATTATTATTTAAAACGATTTCTTAATCGGTTAATAATAATAAATTATTCTGGCGTTAACATTTAACTAATTAATTTTTGTTATAATAGTAAAAAAGTGTGTAATTTAATTTTAAAATTTATTAATATTTAAATAATTATAGTTTTTTTATTGCGTTTTTTTGAAATTTTATATTTTTTAGTATTAATAAATAATTATATTTCTTATTATAAAAAGTTTTATGAAAAATTTAATTTCGTTGAAAATATAAATATTCCCTTTTACGATACCGGATTTCGTAAATATAATCCGAATATATTCGAATTATTTGCGAAACGGTTTGGCATTTTCGTATAAAATCCGTTAATAATCGATTGATTGATTTAAATACGTTTAAAGAAACTTTGCCGTTTAATAAAACTTGACGTTTATTTAATTTTAACGCGTTTAATAACGTAATAAATTAATATTATATGAATTATATTTTAAACGTATTAACGTTAAATAAAAAAAATTTATATATTTGGATTAAGAATTCTTTTAATAAAAAATCTTTTCTTTTTGTTGACGTTGATTTTCGTAATTAAGAATTAATGTTAACTTGGGCGTATCGACCGTAATATCGAATTTTTAAAGTAAATTCGAGGATATTATATACAAAATATAACTTTTTAAAAATTAATTTTTGGTTTTATTTTTTAGCTTAAATAATTAATTTTATTTTACATCTTTTTACAAAATACTTTATATTGTTGGTATTAAGAAATTGATAATTGAAATTTGGTAATTAAAATGTTAACAAAAACGGTTTGCCAGCTTGTTTAGATTGCAAATTTATATGGGACGTTAATATTTTAATTAAAATATTTAAAGGAATAATAAATAAAAATAAAAATCTTAAAAATATTTATAAAAGAAATACTTTAAGCCGTAATTATAAACGTACGTAATATTTAAAATTATATTAATTACTGAAAAGAATATTACGATATATTTGTTTTTTTAAAAAACAATGGAAATCGGCGTAATAATTAAAAAATAAAATTATAAAATTTTTATTTAACCGATTATTAAAACTTGATTTTAATAACTTTTATAACGTACTATATAAGCGAGCTATAAACCTTTTTCGTATAATTAATAATTTATTTAATTTATTTAATTTATTTAATTTATTTAATTTATTTAATTTATTTAATTTATTTAATTTATTTAATTTATTTAATTTATTTAATTTATTTA